>JASGCC010000506.1:30000-91867 GCA_030067915.1 Hydractinia echinata | reverse complement strand
TTGCACCCACTCACTCCACAAATATTTATGCGATAGAATGGCACAAAGGTTTTATTCTTTACAACAATCTCTGGCACGGTGGACCAAGTGACTTCCCATGTCGTTGATTCTGCAAATTTGACTGGTGCAATTTTGACATTCACCGGCACAAGTGACCTAGAATATGTTTGTCCTAAAGAATAACATAACGTAAATAAATAATTATTTTTTTAGTAATAATAAGCTGTTTCCAATCACAAGCCTAAGATAAAATACGTAATATGTTTGCACAAACAATGTTTAGATTAGGCAACTGAAAGCAAAAGAGATTCAGGCTGAATTTCCACACAAAAAATTGTATTGTATACATATGTATGTAAATTGTATACAAAAGATTGTTCAACCTGACCTGACCTAAACCAATCCATTCCCAAAAATCCAAATCCAACCCCAAAAAATTCGAAAAAAGCTCATTTGATTTAGTGGATGTGTATTGTATGTCTATCGTATGTCACTCTCTGACATGTTAGGTTTGATTCTGTAATAAACACTGTATTTTAAAAGGTGTCTAGATGAGGTTGAATGAACATATATTGTAGAGCTTTGAAAGTTATGGGTACTTATCCAAAATTTAAGAAAATTTAGAAAACAGGCCATTTTGGCATAAGTTTTGTGATAAAGTTTGATTTTCATGTCACTGCTCAGGTTTAAAGTTGTTGATAACAGAAAATATCAAAAGTTGCTATTATTAAAATAAAAAGAGTCTCTAAAAGACTTGAAAGGGTGATGTTTAAAAAAGGTGGAATTTATCACACAATGCTTCACTGATAGGTTATCGGTTTAACGGGCCAGCAAAATTAGAAGTGGATGTCTACTTGAAGAAAGAATACAATGCAGGTATAGTAACTTACTCCTCTGGTATTTTCCAATTTTTGCTTTGACAACAGGTGACCACGCACTTGGGTGGAAGGAGCTGAGAGCTCGTACTCTGAAACCGTACACAGTTTCACGTTTAAGATTTTCAAACTGTTCGAAAAAGATAAGAGATTTAAGACCTTTGTATTTATCTTTCATGACCACTTTTTTCTGACTTGTTTCTAAATTTTCAATTTCATAGCTGTAGATAGAGAAACTAGGTTCTTCCAGTGCAGCCCATTGCAACGACATATAAGATCTCCCTTTCTTGACAATATTCAAAGTAGTGATAGCAGGAGGACTCATGTAATTCCCTGCAAAAATATGCAAATAATTATAACTACAAACCCAATTACCAATGTTATAAAACACACAAGTGCATAAATATGTCAAATATTCTTAAATTGAGCACTTATTTAAGTGCAGGAGCAGCAAAAGCAACATTAAAAATTGAGAATGAAACATGCAGTGAGGAAAATAAGGATTAAACTGACAACAAATAAATATGAATTGAACTGACAAGAAAAAAATACGAATTGAACTGACAATGAAAGATATGGTTGAAATGACAAAAAAAAATATATTGAACTTACGAGAAAATAAAATGAGTGAAAAAATTAAACGTAGAGCGATAAAAAAAATGGAATGAAATAGCAACAAAAAATACTTACAGCATGATCTACCTTTTCCTAGCGAGTATCTCTTACAATCTTGTACACCATGACAGCCTCTGCTACATGTCCTTGTCTTACAGAAAAAAGTTTGAGTGCGACATTCCACTAAATCAGATAGAAATACTGTACAATAATATTGGTAAACAGAAATAGATCTAGTATTATTTAAGCTTTTTAGTACCAGAGTTTAAATGCCATTTGACATTACAGCATTATGTGAGCAATATATTGCTATGTTTTGTAGCATATTACTGAATGCTGCTTACAGTATATTCCAAGAAGCTATTTTTGTCTTTCACTTGATTAAAATTATTTTCATTTATTTTCAATAAAACCATTGCAACCTATGTTTAAAACAAGAGAAATTTTTCTGCAGGATTTTCTAAATCAAACTTTGACTTAAAAAATATGTAGTAGTTGTCACACAGTGCTGCGAAAATTATTGTAAGTATTTTTTATCTTCTTTTGTTTTTGTTTATTTATTTCGTTTACATATTTCTTTAGGCCAGTGAAATATATACAAGAACTAAACTGTTAGACATGGTTCATGAAGTTTTTTGTTCAGCAGTAAATAGAGTTATTCCAAGACAAATATATGGATTGAATAATTCAATACATGATAAATTTCCGTATTTTGGCTGATCAAATTAAACGCAAATCTCCTTTAACATGTTATAAATCTCTCTGAAGTCATGGGCGAACTAACTATTCTAAGCGGTGAAGGGCACCTGGCTCCTGATGACTATTTGCAAACAAAAGAACAATTGAACAGTGAATATTTATGTTTGTTTCAAAAAAAAATTCTCATTTGAGAAGAAAATTTTACATCAAAACAAGTGCGTAGTTAATCGATTTTTCTTGTTTGGTGCTTCTTCTACAGTGCAAATTATATCGTAATTGCACTCTGCGGTGTGCAATTAAGAAATAATTGCACTCTAGAATCTTAACTGCACTCTTTAAGGAGCGCCGATAATTTAAAAAATATATATGATGTTATAAATTCGAACTATAATAAAAAAGCCCATAAAAGAATAAGGTAATAAAAAGGTCATAAAACAATAAGGCTCGTTAAATCTGAACAAGAGAAATAAAAACATTCGATACAGAAAAATATATATTTTCTAAAGTGTTTACTTGTCGTTTAAAATAATTACTGTTGCTTTTGGATTCATACCCATAAATATTTACTTTCTCGCGTTTTATGATAAGTCAAAAAAGATATCTTTACAATGAATCGAACTAATTATAAATCGGGTAATAAAAAAATCAAAACATTGAAATTGACATCCTGTGCTACTCTTACAAAAATAGTTCATTGTGTGATTAGCTCGTAATCGAACGTTTACTTGTGCAATTGGAAATAATCGACTCGTAATTTTTTGGCTTTTTAAATTTATCCTCGTCCTAACGGACTCGGAAAATTAAAAGCAAAAAAAAATACTCGTTCAATTATTTCCTAATTGCACTCGTAAACGTGCGATTACATATACTTATTATATGAGCCAACATAATTTTACACTATTAAATGTCCTTACCAGAAGACTATTTTAGTATTTTTAATTTGGTGTGTGAAATTTAGAAACAAATTATAAAAACATAGCTTTCACGTTACTACTAATTTACTAAAATATATGACAGATAGAAATGTAACATGACTATGTAAGCCAGCAGTGCATGAACAAAAGAAATGCTAAAATTTGTTTATCTGTTGCCTAGAGCTTGAAACGCTGATGAAAATTGTATAGGATCATGTGTTTTTCCCGAAAATATAAGGAAATAAGGGTTTGAAAATTTTGCTGACGTTAGCAAGACCCTCCCAAATACAAAAAAAAATTGTATACCCGTTACCTCTATTGTAAATATCTTGAAACGCTGTTTAAGAAAAATATATAGGATCATGTACTTTTGACAAAAACGGTTACAGAGATATTGTGACTTAAAGGTTTTTAATGACGTCATCAGCCCGTTTATTCCAAAACCGGTTGATTGACCCAGCATTAGGAAATTGGTCCCATTTTGGTCCCTAGTTACCCTTGCAGGAGATGACATCAGTTATTTCCAACCGTTTCCAAGTTATTTAACCTTAAACTAAAAGCACAATGCAATGGCTTCACTATTCTTATTTGATGAATTGACGTCAATCTAAATGCATTGGCATTATGCCGTAATCTCTAGGCTGTTAACAAATAAGACATACTTTTTCGGCAACTTCAAAAAATATTTCGGCAAACATGAAGGAAAATGAACACATTCACTATGCCTCTCACAGACAGACGGACAAGTCTTTGTATTATCACAAAAAATAAAATGTTAAACTTGTGTTATTAAATGCAAACATACATTAGACCTTCTTGACAAACCAGTTTTTGTAAGTTAGAAATAAACTAATTCGCGTTTGCAAACAATGTCTCGAAGACATAAACTCAAAGAGTAAAGAATGAACAAGGTCAAAAACCTTTGGATAAGCTGGTTTTGAATTTGGGCAAATTAAGATATTTCAGGTTTGTGCACAAGGCATATAAAAATGACTAACCAGTTTGTCATAGGTCATTACTGTCTTCTTAAGATACATCTGATGAAATTTTGTATATGTTTTTTAATTATTGATGTTATTTATTTGATTATTTAATGCTAATTAATTAAAAAATAAGAACGACAAAACCTATGACATATCCAAATATATCTTTCAGCAAGCTTTCGCCAATGCCCAGGTTGGCATGTTCACACTGATTCTAAAATATTTTTTTTTTTACATGTTAACCTGGGCGTTGGCGAAAGCTTGCTGAAAGATATATTTGGATATGTCGTAGATTTTGTCGTTCTTATTTTCAATATCTTAAAAACTGCTCTACCAACTGCTAATTAATTATATTAATGGAAATTATCTTGATTCTTCCTAGCCTTACTCTATCTTCACCAAAACCTGCTTTTGCCCAGTCTTGCAAAGACACTGGGATGCACAGACAAAAAAAATTTAAGCAAGTATATGGCTTAATTACATTGAAGATATTAAGTCACTTAATTTTAATTTTAATATTTATTAAAGTTTTAGAAAAGACCTTCTCATAGAAGCACTGTGGTGCTCCTAGCACCCAAGGTAATTTTAAATTAAAAATAAAAACAAGTTTAGTCTTTTTTTCCAATTATAAGAAAACTGATGAATTATTTCAAATAAAACTTACAAGCTCGTTCTGTAAACAACTGTTTTCCACTTCGCTCGGTCCACGACAAAGCTCCAGTATCTGAATATGCGTAAATTGTAAAATCATGATCAACATCACGAGTCAATCTGGTTAAAGTCACAAAAGGTGTTGAGAGAAGGAAAAGTTGTTTTGCAGTTTCCATATAAACAGTATTTAAAATGGTAGCTAATTAGTGTCAAGTCTTCAGTATTGCTGACATTATAAAGAAATGGCGGGTCCCAAGAAATACTCCATGCGCTTACTCCAAAGTATGAAAGTGGTGATGCATATACTCTATATTGAGAGGCATCTAAATAGATACAAGATGTTAGCACTACCACCTGCAGGATAACATTTGCATTGCTTTTACTTTTATAATAACATTAAATTGAAGCCTGCAAAGAAGCATAAATCCATGAAAAAACATTAAGCAAATGACGTCACAAATAAAATAGTTACCTATGCAAGATGCAAATGAGATGACAACAAAAAATTTCAAATATTCCATGTTGCAACAACATCGCAACTGCCTGATGATTGTTTATAGACTGAAAGAGTGGAATACGTAACTTATTTGGTTTGTGACATACAAACATTGAAATTTACAATTTTCAAGCAGTTACTTTGCTTTAACATTTTTTGCTTGTCCTGTATTAATCATTACTTTAAAACCTAACACCTAGTTTAGAAGTAAAGAACTACCAGAATTTTATATTTATGTTCAAATTTTTTAATGAAATAAAAACAAGATATCAGATGCGAAAGATTACAGAGGAAAGAAAATAGGCTTGCATAAGAACACATAAAGGATAATAAAACATTATTTAACTATGGGTTAAACACAAAACTGGTACCAATTCTGCATTGGTTGCGGGAAATAAGATCTATAATTCTTTAAAAAAACAAAAACACCACATATTTACTTTTGTAATATAGACCGATCAACTAGCATTCAGAAATAATCAAAACTAAAAGTTTCAAAAATCAGACTCACGAAATTGAGTCAACACGAATTTCAGGATCTTCTTTAACAAAATTGACACCAAAATAATATACCTTATATAAAGGTATAAAAGATTTTATATTTGAAACAGTAGGTGTCCTGTTTTTTTGGTATCTGACTTACAAAATAAATTTACACACAAAAATAACTTTTTTTACTAAAATATACAATACTAAATTATCTAAAAAAGACTATAACTTAAACTGCAACAATTTTTTTAAAGTTTAAAGTATTTAAAAGTTACCTGTGAAAATTCAAACTCCATTTGACCAACAGAACTTTTAAAAATGTAATTTGAAAGCTGGTAGACAGTAAAGAAAAGCCTTTCGAGGAAATCATTTCTTCCATTATTGAAAAAATTTAAATACAAAGTGTTAAAAATAATAAATTTAATTACCCAAAAACATAAAGTGGCAGGTGTACAAAAAATTATTATTTCTTGTAAAATATAAGTCATTCTTACATATATATATACAGTGAGAAGAAACATGCAATCTGGAATGTATGTTCGTGTAAACATGACACAAGTCATTAATATGTCTTCAGATATTTTTGGCAATGCTGTTATAACTTGTTTCCTACAAAGCATAACTTTGCTTGTAGATGTAATTAAGTCACAAGGCTCATTTACCATGAATGATTTGGGGCTTATTAGAAGGGGGCAGGGGGCTGACAGCAGGGCGACTTAATAAATTGCCAACTTGTAAGCAAAAATTAAGGCATTGACAGTATGAGATATATTAGAACGAAAATTCAACATTAAAAATATCTTAAATAGGAAACTTCTCTTCAAAACGAGTAAACGTTTTCCATATTTTATATATTGCTGGACGAAACGGTTAAAAGAAGTAAGCGGAATGCTACCGTAAAATGTGTTTTCTCTTTAAAAAAAATATTGCACCCAGTTCGGGCAAAACTCACATGGGGCTTATTTGAAGGTAGGGTATTATTTAAAGGAAATGATTTTACAGGTGGGAGCTTTTGAAAGGGGTCTTATTGGAAGGAGGGGGTTAAATTATTTAGGTTTATTTATTTAGGATTATTAGGATTATTATTATTTAGTTAGGATTATTTAGGTTATTGCATTTCCTTCATTTCTTTGTTGAGAATAAAATATTTGAGAGAAAGGGTAAAACCTTCTAAACTGGAGAAAATATTTTCTGGGCAAAAAGTTCAGTGAGAATTTCCACTGGTAAGTCATGTTATATACCACATTCCATTATTTAGTTTTATAAAAAAAAACTATACTGGACAATTTTAGATTGTTGTTGGTAAACAATTCATTAGGAAAAGGGAAATTTTTTTCGCCAGCAAAGGGAAACACAACGCATAATAAAAAAGCAGGTACTTAAAATTTACAACTTAACAAATTACACTAGATTTACTACTTCAGAATTATTCGTAATCAGATAACTGTCCACAGATGATACAGACGATGTGCTTTCATTTGAAAATATTAACTCATTACGATTTCTAGGAACAACTATGTCATCTTCATCACAGAAACCTGCTCCTGATATAAATTCTGACTGTTCAAATTGTTGCAAAGAGATTCTGCCACTTGAAGGTGCTGCCATGTTGGAATCTAAAACAAAAATCATAATACAAATACAAATACCAGCCACCAAGTGAGTATGTTTACATCAAGTTGTAAAAATATGCTAGTGTTAAAGTTGTTAAAAATGTTTCAAAACTTTTTTCTCTGACTTGATTTTACAGGGGGGGGGGGGGGGGGGTTGATGGATATATTAAGTTCTTTGGCAAAAGTGAGAAAGAGGATTATAGCATTGTATTCCTGACACCTGAGGTGAAATATGCTTTCACATTTTTTTCCAATTATTATTTGTTTATTCTGTTATCCTTATCGCCCCCACAACTCAAAATGAAATGTCAAGAAAAAGAAAAAATATGTTTTTCAACATAAAAATCCAACAAAAAATATGTGATAGCATATTATCAGTAAGATTGTGCTGAACAAGAGGACATTAAGTTAGTTCCCAAATCTCTTTGTCTTTTAGTCTTTTTCTTTATCTCGTGAGACAAAGTCACAAAAAATTATTATACTATAAAATCATAAAAATAAAGATTTCTTAGGGAATTTTACGAATACTCAAGACCATACAGTATTCTTAAGAAAAAACTGAACAGCCAAAGTTCATTATTTTAAAATTTATAAAATTACTCAAGGAATACAAATTGAATCCACAAAATTTAATCACAGTTTTTCTTAGTAATTCGTATTTGTGATTGAGTATTTTATCAATTTCTTCAGGCATAGATCTTCTTCAAAACATTAATAGGCCTATTAGCATATCAATTTTCACTCTGTGAAATATACATACCAAAATACCAAATAATAAGAAAATAAAAAATATTAAAAAATATTAGTTATAAGCAAATTTTGAGATACTAGTTGTTTACATGCAAGTTTGAAGAATGTATCAACAAAATGTTGACTTTTACAGCTTTTAACTGGCAGTTTCACAAGATTGTAGTTAACACAGTTAAAAAGATGTACTATTTTTTCACTCCACCACTATCACTACGATAGTGGTGGAGTGAAAAAATAGTTATAATATTTGTAGATTTAAATAGCTTATCTTTCGATATATGTTAGCCATCTAAAGCTACCTAGCCACCTAAAGCTACCTAGCCAAGATTTTAGAATGATGTGAATGCATTTTTATTTTACAGTTTGCTAGTAAAGTTCAAAGTAAAACTTAATTTTTTTTAAATATGCAATCAGTCAATGTTTTAGTAAAAATAAGTTAAAATTTAAAAAAGTAAAGTTATGACTGCTGTAAACTTTTGATATGATAAAAAAAATCTTAAATTATGGAAAAATAAGAATCTTTGAATACTGGGCAAAACATTAGTCGCTTTCGCTGTAGTGATTATGTAACTGTCACACTCTCCCTCCCATTCCCACGGGCTTCTCTCTCATCAACTGTCAACAACAAAGAAACTAATCATACATTTTTGCATTAAGCATTGTTATGGCAATATTTTATAGTTTATCATAAACCTCCATACGTAGAAAAAACTTACAAATTTCCACACTTATAAAGGTAGGTTCATGTAATAGATTTACTTTTCTCCCTTAAATTCTAACCAAACGCCATTTTAAAGTTCGTATGTCCGAGCATTTGCGTATTTCTTACTGGAAAGCGTATCAAAGTTGGTCCACTGCTGTGTTTGATCATGTTTTGACGGCTGATCACTCTCCTGCTATGTTTCAGGACTTTTCCATCTTAACTACTGAGTCGAATGACTTTAAACTCACTCTCATGGAGAGTCTTCTTATAGTCCGTGACCGACCTATTCTTAACACAGTTAAATCGATGCCTTTGGAATCATTTCAATAATTATTATTGTTACAATTTTTATTTTTTGTACATTTTTAAGTATTTAATACGTTAGAAAAGTAATTTGTAAATCAGTGTGATCATGCGAACCTGAGAGTTGGCGAAAGCTTGCTTGCAAAAAATAAATATATGGATATTTGAATTGTCATTTTATTCAACATCAAAATTCTAACTACTTGCAAAATTGTTCAAATTATTTAATAATTTTCATGGAATTCTTCTCTCTTTTTATAAATAGTATATAAAAACCAGCTTTAAAAGGTTGGAAGTTAGCAACAAAAATGATAGCATAGAAATTTATATCAATTTTGGGAGGAAAACAAAACTGCAATAGCAGTTATTTATTTCCGAGTTGTACTATGTATTTTGGAAATACTTAAACTTTATTAATCTAGAAGTAAAATAAGACGTATAAAATTTCTTGATCAGCTAAAAACATTTTGGCATGAAAATAACTTCGCATGATTTAAAAGCTATTTTTGCTGGAGTGCAATTTTTAAAACAAACGACAAACAAAGAAAAAAAACAGCAACGAAACATGATGCAGTGAAAATAAATAGAACAACTAAAAACAAAAAAATAAAGAATAAAAAAAATAAAAAAGAGAACTTTTAGAAAATGAAGAAGTTAATAACACTTATACCTCCTTCGTTACGTTGAATAGCAACAGCCTGCATACTTTCTTCGAAACTTGGTGGTGCTGTGGTAGGTTTACTTCTCAGTGCTTCATCATATGAAGGCAACAAAAAGTTAATAAAACCGTCCTGATAACTCTCACTAGGGTCGTTCTCTGCCATTTCTGCTTCTATACGAGCCCTTCGTATTTGACGTAATATTTGTCTTCTTTGGAAAGCAACCACAGCAACAATTATTAGAAGGACACCAAAGATAGCAACCGCAATGGCAGTTACTATGGTTATTGTTTTTATTTGCGCTTGTGCAGCAGTGTCACTTGCAGTCATAGCTAAACAAAAAAAATCGAAGTCGTACTGCATAACAATAAATGTGATGTCTAAAGTAATTTAACTATAAAATACTACTTACCCTGATAGCAGTAGGGTACCCTTTCATTAGGATATTGTGTGCTCTGTCTAAATTTTAATTTTTGGTTATTTATAATACATCGATTCCTAAACACATTTAAAGTGATACATTGTGGCAAGGTTGGTGACCATTGTCCTGATTTTTGACATGTGCTTTTTTCTTTACCCCATAAATAGTAACCAATACGACATGAATACTGAATAACAGTTGTTGGTGTAAATAAAAGTCGATAGACGGGAGTGACGACTCCATTGGTTAGCAGCGGTCTCTCACAGAACATGCCTAAAGTAAAAAGAAAGCTTAAAAACTGTTTATAATAAGCAGATATTGCATGCCCATTTTATTGAATATCTGTATTAAGATTTATTCAATGTAGTTAAAGTAATATTTTATGTAGCCAAGTGGAATATTGTCTTAACAAGAATGTATAATATTGATATTGAACAAGACATGGGAAGCAAAATCTGTTTTCTTATACCCAACTGAAATTTGTTTGTTGCCTTCATAAATCAAGTCTATGTGCTTAAAAATTAAAAATGTGTTTTTAAATGTTCACAAAGTCCCTGCCTCAATAACTTTAGAATATTTTTAACCAATTATAGGTATACTAGTTAAAGGGAACCCAAGGTATAAAATGATGCTGGACTTATATTATAGAGCTTAAATAGTTGCATGTGAGTTTGCCATCAAATTTTGTGTGTAAACATATAGCGCCTATACAAGCTTACCCAAAAAATTTTATTGCAAGCCAAGTTGCAGATCCCAAGTTATTGGATCATTGAAAAAAAATTAAGAGGCCTGGAACAAGCAAACTAGTGCCTTTTTTGCAAAAAAAATTATGTTAATTAAACTTTTAAAATACCTATGCATTGATAAAGTTTAAATGCAAATCCCTTAACAGGTCTAAAATTACTAATGACAGAAAATGTCTAAATTTGCTATCACTTGAATATGACATCATAATTTATGCAGCATAATTAAATCTGAATTTTTTTAAATGTGAATATCTTGAGAACGAAAAGAGCTTTTTAAAAAATTTAAAAAGACTTGTTAACCAACTTTTTAAGCTCTATAATAAAAGTCCAACATCATTTTATACCTTGGGTTCTCTTTAAGTTAAAAAATATATAATAAATCTTTGACAATTTCTAAAATATAGCGATGTAATTACAAAAGAGTTTGAGTGGCCACAACTACTTTGTTAAATTATTTCCTTTTAAAGCTCTTTCTACTTCTTCTTTGCTTCGTTATTTATAATTTTATATATTTTAAAAGTTTAGTTGGTAGAAAAATGCCTAAACTCTAGAACTCAGACAGTATAGTTAATACAAACAAGGTTATACCAATTTCATTACATTGTTCTGAAAGCACCTTATAACAACTTTCAAGCCAAAAATTAAATTAATTAAGTACGAGGAGGTGGTAAACTTATGACAATTTACAAAATAATTTAAAACCGTTTTCTTTCGTAAGAAATGCAGTGACCAAAAATAGGGTGCAAGCATAATTATCCTGCAGCCCTCAAAATAGCAGTTGGACATCGGACATTGTCTGACTCAGACGCAAATATGTCTGACGAAAATCAGTTCTGGCCTGTCATTTTGTCTGGCAAGTTTCTGTAGATACATTTCCCTTATTATAACTTTAGAAATTAAAAATTAAAACATGCAAAATAAGGAGATAATTCAAATATAAACTCTCTTTTAAAAAATCTGTGTTCCTCATCTTATTTGTTTTGTTTCCATCTGCTATGTGCCATCATGGAAGTTTCTTAATCATGATCTAATCTAATCATGCCTAACACATTTATTTTTTGTGGTATGTATATACCACAAATAATAAATGTGTTAGGCACAGTTAAAAAATTTTAATAAGCCAATTAAATCGCAAAAAAACAAAATAAGTTTATAAGTTTGTATTACTATGGCTTACCAAACAATAAGACTCCTTCTTCACGTGCAAAAGCGATGGCAAAAAAAAATTAACGTGAAAGATATTATATCACTAAAATTCAAGCACCTGAAAAAACCACTCTTAAAACAGAAAAGGCTTTTTAAAAATATAAACTAAGAACACAAAATTAAATCCTGTCTGTTCCACCTGTAAGTGCAGTTTTGCAGACTTGTTACCAACGATGAGGGGCTAGACAATAGTAATTCATGTCTACGTAGTTCTTTTAACTAAATCAGGAGTCGGTGAATTAGCTAGAATGTTCAGGTTGGCTATGAATAGGCTTGCTGGTGGATTAAAACGGAAGTGCCTGACCAAGATGGATAGTGGCAGACATTTTGTCTGATGAGTCTCCAAAAATTATTTCAAGGGCTGTCCTGTATGGCTACATCCAGTGTGCAATGCTGGGTCCCAGCTAGTACAAAAATAAATGTCAGCTCTTAACCTTTCTGCAATACCATTGCACTTCTATGTACTCAATGCTTACAAGTCTGACAAAAAAAATTGAGTTACTACCAACCCTTTTCCAGCAAATTGCACTTCACAAACTTTTTTTCAACTAATTCTTTCATTGGTTCTGCTACGAGAACTATATCATTTGCACACAATAACTGCCGCGGACAGCTTGCAAAATGAAACCCCCCTATGAAACACATTATTTCAGCTGTAGAAATTTCTGCAATTTCTACAGCTGAAAAAAATTATAGGGACGTTACCTTGACAATATTTCCATTTTTGCGACCATGTGCCATCTTTTTTGCACGTAACCACCATTTGTGTTTGTCCCCCTGTGTCTTTAAAATTTGTCCCATAAGGACAACTAAATATCAATTTGGTACCAACAGAATATTGGATTTTTTTTTCATAAATTGCCTGTTTTTGTACTTCTTTTTGCTCTTGAGCATAAAATGAACTATACTCATTCTTGCATACTGTTTCGTTCTTTGGTCTGTACTCTAGGATAGAAAGAGTTTTACTGTTATATTTACTATTCCCTAGCCTGTGAAGAGATCCACAAGAATTCGAACATTCTGTGAATTTCAGGGATTTTATACATCCTTAGAACAAAGAAGGGATATATATTATATTTTGTACATCGTTATCATAAAAAATCTATTTATTATTCGTGTTTTGAAACAAAGGAAGTAAAACATTATTTTGTGTCATTATTTCTGTAGCATGACTCCTGGCTTCATTTTACAAACAGGACAAAATATGGCTTTTCTTACAAAGAAAAGTTTAGAAAATGGCAAAAAGGGGCAAAATTAGGAGCTTTAAAATAAAATGCCAAATTTTTTCAGGTTGATACGTTGGATAAAATAAATATTACATTTCGATTAGCTGCTTTCGAAATGCAGAATCAAAATTGCAAGGTAATGAATGAATAAATGAATACAATAATATACATAATAACATTTAAAAATATTATAAAATGGTACAATGCATAGTACAAAATAAACAAATAGATAACAAAATGACCATATTTACAAAGTTAAAATATATTACACACTGCAGTTTCTTTTGTGAAAACCCTTGTCGTGAAAGAACAAAATCTTTATGCAACCACATTTTCTTTATAATTTATGTAATCAGTGTTTGATTTTACCTCATGACTTTAGTAGCGGGAGTAAGGAAGGAAAGACAAACAAAAAAAGGTATTTGCTACTAACCTACACATAATGGAGGATCTCTATCAAACTTCCCAGTGCTGGTGCAGGTCAAAAAGTTCACTCCAGCAATCCAAAAGCCTTCTTTACAAAAATAGGAGATCACAGTTCCTTCAGTATATCCACTTCCAATCTTGTAGCCTATACTCCCTTTATGGACTAGCACACTGTTTTTGACAGCTGGTGGATGACATAACACTGAAAAAAATAAAAAAATATGACACACCAAAACATTTTAACGAAAATTTTCATTGCTTTGAAAATTAATGTAATTCAAATTCTCACAGTAAAACTTTTCTAAAAAAAAATGTTCCCAATAATCTGTCAAAATAAAATTTAACCTGCACAATAAATTGTTCCCTTTGAGTTAATAACGAGTTTCCACTTATTTTGGAACTATTTAATTCAGAATTTAGGATAATTTGGGAGGATTTTAGCTGTTTTTTTAGGAGATCTCTCTGATAAGATGGAAAAATACACATAACAAATTAGAGATTTTAGGAAAATTCGAATTAGTGAAAGTGTGACTTGTGATGTCAAAGGAATTAAACAAGGAACACAAATTGGATTAATCAGATTTCATTTTCGCATTAACTGATGCAGTCTAGATGTTCCTTAAAAATTTAGAAGATTTTTACAAGTTTTTCCCAAAAAATCACAATATATTTGGATTTTTTGGGAAAACTTTATTAAAATTTTATTGTTTTAGGATTTTTAGGTGTGGGAAGCCTAACCCTGGTCATGAAAAACACAGGGGCGTAATATCAGATTGGATTTTCCTGGTCTTTCTTTCTTCAGGGATAAGATTAGCAAATAACAAAAACAACAAAAAGGCATCACAATTGTAGCAGCAATAAATCATGTCTAGACATCAATGATAAATATAAAGGAATATTTCAGTCTAGCTCAGTCAATTTTTTCTGTGCTATATCAAATCACTCAGCTAGATGAATTTTGTGGAAATAGGTAAGCTTGATCTGCGCATCATCCTGTTCATAGCCAACCTGGCCATCTTACCTTATTCACCAACTCCTGACTTGGTAACCAGGTCTTACAAAAGAAATTTACTCCTACGGCCCTTTTGTTATGTTATTAGCCAATATTAGCACTATTTTGTAATAATAATTTGCTTTAAAGTGAATTTTATTTTAAAAGTATAATGCTATAATGGACTTATTCAGTATTAATTACCGATGTTTTTTTTGTTCTTTGCAGCAATATAACTTTACAATTTAACGTTAATTTGTTTGTTATCAAATTCCCCAGAAGGGTGACATATGAAGACAGTAAATGATAATACAACCTTCTATGACCACATTCCCCAACGATATAGACTTTTGCCCTTTTGAGATTTGGTGGGAAAAATCTTTCATGGTTAAGGAACTTAGGCATGTTTTCTTTCCTAAAAATCTTCTACTCTAAAAGTATGTAGAATTACATTGTTCTTGTTCTGACACACTGTTCTCGTTGCTTGAAAGCATCATAACGCTTTCTTTATATAGAATTGTATCAGAATTCTTCATTTACCAAAACTATTCAAAACCTTTGATTTACTTAATTTTGCACTTTTTATTTAAATAACAAAACTACATATATTGTAACTTTAGTATGCAAAAAATGTAACTATTTGAATTTTGAGATGAAGCATAATTTTTGCTAATCGTTTTTCAGATTACATTTACAAATAATAATATTATTACAAACTTGAGGTTTAAAGTATCTAAAAATTATTTCGTTTTATCTTTTACCTTTCCTTTAAATCCACTGCATTTTTTACAATTTAACTGGCTTAAAACATGTGTAATAAGCAAGCAGCCTTACTTTGTTTTTTAATGGTCCATAGCACGTTATTCCTAGTATGTGACAGCACATGAAAACAAAACAACAGAAATGAAAAACAATACAAAAAATAAATTAGATAGTTTTCATTTGAATTTTGAAGTGCAAGTTTCAATTTTCAATTTAGGAAGATATATGAAGATATATATCCATGTTCAATGTCCAAGCATTATTTTGAGACCTGACAGCAATTTAAAACAATCCACATGTGATACAAAACTGTTTTAAAGGATCCAGTTGAGAGTTGATGTAAACATTACTTATTTGCTCTGAGTTTTTGACAGTTATACGCCTTATGTGTCTTTTTCGTTGGGTAAATTTCAGGAGCGTTTTTTGGAGCCTTTTAATAACCACTGGTCTATTGAGATTTGAGAACTTTTGGGATGTCTGGTTTTGCACAATCTCATTTCTTTTTCACAACTACCATTGTAAATTTTGGTCGCAATGATCACCTGACAGTACTGCATGTATATTCTTGTCGATCCCTGTCATGTTTGTCAAGTGTGTCAAATTGTGAAACATATTTAGAACAATACAAATCTGGAACATTACTGCCTTATTCTAAAGACCATTTCCAATGTATTTATTTTATGGACATTGAAAGGGTCTATTCAAAATAAAAATAAATCAGAATATTATTCTAGAATTTTATTTTTATTTTTTGCATTTGTGTTCTTGATCTGAATGAAACTGTTAATATCTTTTGTTTATCCTGTTTTGTTTTATTTTATAATTGTAAATTATATTTGTATCCTGTGGTGGTATCAATAGTATAGGTTATCAATGTTCAAAAGTGTTTATTTGTTGATCTTTTAAGAAACTACTTACAGAACTGACAGTATCTGCCACCATAATTATAGGAGCATAAACATTGACCATACATACAAGATCCACCATTTTTACATGTATATGGACAATCTAAAAATAAACAAATTTTTCATTATAATTCTGGAAATTTAAAAAGAGTTAAAATTCATTTCCATAAGACATTTACACATTTATTACTTGCACACAGAAATTAAATGCAATGTACATGACAGACCTCAATAGCACTTGCAAATATAATAACTTGGAAATGGATTGAAGTAATGATCTCATCTCCTATGGGGGTAACGGGGGACAGTTTTTGACTAAAATTAAAGAAATTAAAGGAATTTCCCTCAAACTGGGACAACCCACCAGTTTCGTAACGGACGGGCGGTTGATGATGTCATCAAAAAATCATTTAAACTTCAATATCTCTGTAACCAGCGATCTTAATCAACTTTTTAAGCTCTACACAACAAAAACATTTAGGCTATATGGTATAGTTACTCAAAAAGCACCCCAAACTAGAGAAGCACAATATTATTAAAATACAAAAAGTTATTTTTATATTTTTACACAAATTAAAAAAAACACTTCAATTTAGAAATTTTAAATTTGTCTGAAAACCTTACAAGATACCACTATTTATTACAAAATATTGTAAGAGGATAGAATGCTAAACTATAGGCTTTTTTTGTTTGCACAACCAAAATTCTTTTTATATAAAACAGTCCTCTACTTTCAGGTTGTGCAACACACATACTTCACACACATCTAAAATCGTTTCAGGCATGCTAGATTGCATGCCTTGGTTAATCTTTATCATATTTTCAATTTTAAAACAAAAAATTGTTTAAATTTGCTTTCTTTCAATGCTGAGAAAAAAGAAGGTTTACCATATTTCTGATCTAAGGCTTGACTTTAAAATATCTATGTTTGCTGATCCCGGGTTGAGGAGATCAACGCTAACCTGTTTGGCCGGTGAAGATTTAATTTTATTGTCAATCCACAACACATATACATAAATTCTTCTTGCAATGTAACTAATAGAAGTTCTTTATAGTGTCTGCGTTCAAAATAACGGATTGTGAATCCATCGTATTATTTCTAAATTCTTAAACCGCTGATCAAAACCGTGTGATTCTATACCTTATTTTGATCAGGGTTTCAAACTCTACACCACAAGGCAGGAAGCAGCTAAGGAAATTGTGAAAAAAAATTTTTTGTGCATCGACGGGTCAATGCTGACATCATCAAAATTCAAATGAGGGATCGTTTCATTTCTTTTTCGCCTAAGTGGATTTTTCCATGGGCTTGACGACTAGTTTTATTCTAAAACCAACCAAATGTGATCGTATGGAGCTTAAACAACGTCCTATATTGCTCAACATAAACTTCATTAGAAAATTTTTTTAATATTTAATTTGAACTCTGTGTGTTGACACATGGTAATACACATAATTGCTGCAATTTATTTTTATCATATTAATTATTTTGACCTTGCCAAGAAAACTGAAATATTCATAAAAAGACAGAGACAACCTTAGGTTAACAACCCAAACCTAATTGATAATAAATTTTACAACCTTTCACCTAATTAAAATAATGTATAATCAGGCCATTTCTTGAATAAAACTATGCCAGAGCTACAAAAAGCACCCGCTAAAAAAATTACGAGTGCTATGGTGTGCGAAAAATCGCACTCGTAAGCAAAATTTACAAGTGCGATGTGAATATTTGCAAGTGTGATTCCATTCACACTTAACTATTTTTTGTTTACTGCAACGTTGTATGTTATTTAAGTTGTATAGAAATGAATTTTGTAAAAAGTATTAACCACAAGTGCAAGGTTGAAACAACGTTCAACGCGATGATGTGTTGGCAGATTCGCTATATGTTTTTGGCATTAAATATATTTCTAGACATTTTTGATTTCTCTTTCTCCTTTTAAAAAGATTTTTTAAACTTTATTCAACATGTTTTTTCTTTGGTATTACATCACAAAAACATTCGTCCGAAAGCTGTATTAAGGTACATGACACCTAACCTCTCCCATGTTCTGGTTATATTTAACTTGTATGGGTGCGCACTCTTCTCGCAGTATTCTCTGTAACGATGAAGGTCGGACTGACTTGTGGCATGCTTCCAAATGGTCTTCCGTCTTTCGTTCGAGTCTCAGTGTAATGCACCAGCCGAGCATAAGAGTGTCAGCATGAAGGAAAGGGGCCGACTTTAATGTTCTCTATACTTTTTAAACAAATCAATCACGAAGAAATGAATGTTATGTAATCAGCGTAATAGCCTTTTTCATCGCTCTATAATATTTTAGAAAAAGAAAAAATTCACGAGTGCGATAAAAAGCACTCGTAAATTTTTTACGAGTGTGCGGGCAAGTGCGCGTGTGATCGCACTTGTCTCAAGGAATGGCCTGTTAATGTATAATGTATACATATATATTCTTTTATGTACGTAAAAAAGTTGACCTATTAGAATTTCTGTGCACTTGTAAGGTCACATATAAGTCCAGCCTAACCTTTAACCAATCCATATGTGATAATCACATGACCTGTGATATATTAGAGGAAAGTCAGGAACTATTTGCACATGCACATTCACATTGTCTGTCATTTATTGAAATTTATTAAAAAGGCCAGGTGAGAGTTAATAACCTAATGTTTTAAATTAAAGCTTATACCTCCTGTAAAAATTTAGTTGGTTTTATACAAAAGAGCTTCAAAAGTTGTCTATGTGTCTTAAAATTGTCTACGAGTCTTTTGACCTTTTGGTAAAGTCTTATTGGTTTCTGAGATATAGGCCTTAAAAGATTAAAACAATCGTTCCGTATGACCTATGATGTCATAATTCTGCTCAACTAGCAAAATTGCTAATCATGCAGAATTATGACATCAACGATTGCCCACATGAATCATAATCAGGATAACTAAATATTAATTCATGTAAATATGTTTAAAATATCAAACTGAATGTATAAAATATATTAACGTTACCACGTATATCTTGATAAACCCTTAAAACAGCACCTCTAACAAAAACTTGTAAGTCAAAAATTTATATTTTTCATATGAATTCAACTTGTTTTTTCACAGGAGGTGAGCCTTAAAAACTTTACTAACGTTGTAAGCCCATGAAAATCCACATGAAATTCACTTGTCAGTAAAATATATCCCCTTAATATATAAAATGCTCAACATTTTCAGACTGATGCGAAAACACATTATTCAGTAAAATTAGTTTAGCTCCACAAAATTTTAAACCAATCAGGTTTTCGCATTATCATAACAACTTTTTTTAGCAAAAATATGCAAAGTAAACTTTGTGGAAGAGTTTATATTTGCTGGAATTGATGACTTAGCTTTTTGGTGAGGTTAAATATATACTTCATAGGATAAAACTTTTTTCTTAATAACTAAAAAGTATTTTGAACTGATTTGTCACCACCACCTTTTACTAAAAGTGAAGAAAGGACTTTTCAATGGAGGATACTCATAAAGTCTAGACTGAAAAATCACAGATATACACAGTGATAAATTTTTGCGTAAACTGCCACATGAGGGCACCAGGGAAAAGGTTCAAGATATATGATCAAAGAAAAATATTAAAATTGTATATAGTAGTAAAAAAATGTTTTATCAATTCCTTCTAAAGATTTTAAATTGATGTTGTGAAGTTCTAATAGGTTATTCTGCTACATCAGCTCTATCTGACAGGCTACAGTACAGTCCAGATGTAAGCGTACGCGTACGCTCAAGTTTTACACCTTTTTCTCGGAGGCGGTAGTTGTTTGTCTTTTGTTCTTATTAATTATCTTGCGAGTCTTGTAAGTCATTAACTTGTGCGTAATAAACAAAAGATTATTGAAGAAAAAATAGCTTATTATATATAACTGCGCGTAACTATTGTTAAATAGTGTTAACATAACTATTCCCAATAGCATAATTGCAAATGTTATCAACTCTATCAATGTGACACGAAGAGCAATTGTTTAATAGTTTTATTAAATAAAAGTTTTGCGTGGAAACTAAATAAACTAGCGAGAAGGCATTGTTGGTTGCGCGGGTTAAATAAAGCTTTTAAGCGATAGAAATTATTATATTTTAACAAAGATTGAAACTTTAATTTTGATAGAAAAGCTTTTTTAGATCACGTTTGAGAAGTTTAAGAACGAAAAATGGCGATAGAAATGTTTTTTTAGATCGCATTTTAAAAGTTTAAAAACGAAAAACGGCGATAGAAATGTTTTTTTAGATCGCATTTTAAAAGTTTAAAAAACGAAAAACGGCGATAGAAATGTTTTTTTAGATCGCATTTTAAAAGTTTAAAAACGAAAAACCGCTATAGAAATGTTTTTTTTGATCGTGTTTTAAAAAGTTAAGAACAAAAAGCGGCGATAGAAATGCTTTTTTAGATCGCATTTTAAAAGTTTAAGAACAAAGAATGGCGATAGAAAAGCTTCGTTATATCACATTTTAAAAGTTTAATAACGAAGAGCGGCGATAGAAATGATTTTTTAGAAAGTTAAAGAACGAAGAACGGTGATAGGAAAGCTTTGTTAGATAGTGTTTTAAGTATTTAAAATGTTATCAACTCTATCAATGTGACACGGCGAGCCATTGTTTGATAGTTTTATAAAATAAAAGATTTGCGCGAAAACTAAATAGACAGCAAGATGCATTGTTTGTTGGAAGCATTGTTTAAATCTTTTAAGAGATGGATTTTTATTAATATTTTTTACTAAGTTTGTACTAACTCTTTTTCCAAGATTTATTTGTTAGAAAAAACACGTGTTTTTAACTTTGTATCTTTTTATTCTTACCAGAACAAAATGTTCCCACAACGAGCGTTTTCGCCTTTTATATGCGTCGAAAGTTATATTTTTAGACTCTTTCTTCGGTATTAAAATTTAAAACAAAATGTTCTCACAATGAGTGTTTTGATCTTTCCAGAACGTCAAAAGTTATATTTTTAGATTTTTTCTTTCTTCGGTATTAAAATTTAATTTGTTTTCGAAATCTTATAGCGAAGGGAAAAGTCCCGAACGTAGGGTTTTTCCGTTTGCGTTGCTAAACGTTGCTTTTTATAAAAAGAACTTTTAAAAGTTTTGAAAGGAACTCGCTATCCTATTGTTTTTTTTAATGAAAGCAATTATTTTTGCAAGTTTAGCGTACGCGTACGCTTACATCTGGACTGTACTGTATATTGATTTTGATGCTTAGGGCAGAGTGGATGATGTTAACCCAGATCTGAGAATATGTATATACACTTTTTAAGTTGCAAGTGATAACAATGTCCCCAACATTATTGCCAAATTTCTCTGTTTTGGATGTTGCATCTAAAAGCCAATAAAATTTCCGAGCTACAGAGAGTATCAGCTGTAAAAAGTACAATTTCAAACCTTTCATAAGTATTTCAATAAATAAAATAAAATACTTACTATACAATACTTTCACCCTTCGTTCCTCGGGTTAGGTAAAGCTAGCCGTACATAACAGTCGTACCTTAGCCGTACTTAAGAAAATTGGTAATTAGCAGCTCTGTGTAAGACCACTTCCTTCTAAGCTTAAAATTAGTAGTTAATGTATATCAAAGTTAAATTGTTTAACTTTTATTTCGTCTTTTAGGTGAATATCTATGCCGATAATAATGATGCAAAATGGAGCACTCCATCGTCGAGCCCTAGTAATCCCAGGGAATCCTCAATGATCAAATACCGATATATCTTACATGTTATTATAATTTTTATATATATAATGTTTTTAATACAAAAGAGACTTTTAAAATTGAATGTATGAAAAACATTAGTAAAGTAAGATTGAACATTATTACGCTGCGGACAATATTAGGTTAGATTCCCTTAATAGTTGGTACGGCTAGCGCAAAAAGTGACTACAGCTGGCTAAATTTAGATACGGTTGGCTAAAATAAGGTACGGCTGGACAATATTAAGGTACGGCTGGATTCTATCATATAAGAAACAACTTCAAATGCTAAAAAAAAATTAATATAAACGAAAAACGCTAAAATATGTTCAATAAAAACGAAATTAAGTTAAGTACGGCTAGCTAAAATAAGGTACGGCTGGACAATATTAACGTACAGCTGGATTCTATCATATAAGAAACAACTTCAAATGCTAAAATATGTTCAATAAAAACGAAATTAAGTTAAGGTACGGCTAGCTAAAATAAGGTACGGCTGGACAATATTAAGGTACGGCTGGATTCTATCATATAAGAAACAACTTCAAATGCTAAAATATGTTCAATAAAAACGAAATTAAGTTAAGTACGGCTAGCTAAAATAAGGTACGGCTGGACAATATTAAGGTACGGCTGGACAATATTAAGGTACGGCTGGCTCCTCCTCGCTAGCCGTACTTAACTTAATTTTGTTTTTATTGATAATGTCTTACTTCATAATAGATAACTGTTTTTGAGTGAAATTTATGTTGTCTTATAATTTTATATTTTTCCTTTCTTTTCCTTACCTATACCCTTTAGTTTACTTTATTTTATAGTCGCATTGAAGTTCACCGGCCGTACTAACCACCTTGTTATTGCCAGCCGTACTTAATTTCTCGACTGGGGAATCACCTTCACGCGCTCTTCCTCGGTTGGTGTTTATAAGAGCAAGATGTTTCTCTAACATTTTTCGTATTTTGCAGGTTCATTGACGATTCAGAAACTGAAATTTAGTGACACAATAAATTTACCACTACGATTAGCTTAGTTGTTTCCATTAAAATACATTACCTCTTCCAAAAAAGAAAAGTGTTGTTACGTGCGGATAAGGTACGGCTTAGGTACGGCTATTAGGTATGGCTAGCTTCACCTCTAAGCCGTTCCTCACTCATTATCAATACATTATAGCTAGTTGTACATCAAGGATTGGTAGCACAGTTTTGGAATCAGTAGCACACTCAGTATTGGGATAAGTAGCTCAGTAAGTAGAAAACTCGACTTACATCTGAAGGGTTGTGGGTTCGACCCCCTTTATAAGGTCATTGTCTCTATTGGGTAGGAATTTAAAAGATTTCTGTTCTGTATCTTAAATGTCAGCTTTAAACACTCTGGAACTGCCTTAATGGTCCCTCCTGGAAACAGTTGACAGGGTATAAACCTCGAAATTAGTGGGGCTAACCACATAAAATATAAATCCCTACTATGGCTAGCTAGCAACATACAGACATATGATTATATGGTCTGTTGCTGGTGTAGGTGGTTTTCACTTTATATCTGACTGACAATAACATCTAGCCAGCTTCCTTGTTAAGGTAAATCATATAAAAACTTACTCTTTGAGGGTGGACTCTGTGCAGCTACAGAAATGTATATTGCAACATAAATGAAAACAGATTCTACTAATCGTCTTTTCATCTTGTTTTTTCTGTCTATCCTGTTGAATTTGTTCAATGGTTTTACACTGCCGTGAAGAGTCGATGATGTAATGATGATATGCAGACTCTGCGACGGAGGGCTACGACGAAGTCGTTGTGGGGGTAATCAGGAAACCGAAACATTTTTTATTTGACAACAATGCAAGTTCGTTGTTTACGGTGTTATTATGAACATTATTCAGCATCATTAAATTTGCCGCAGGTCTCAATGTCAAAAAGGAAAAAGCCCCTGGGGACGAGGTTGTTCAGCATGTAAATAAAGTGCTGAAATTTTGTGACTTTTCCCAACTTTTATTTGAACTTGTGATAAAAAAAAGATTTGCAGAAACAGATATATAATTTGCGAGGGGTATTGCATTTTTTGTATATTTTAGAAATTGCCGACTTCTATGTAGCTACTAAGTGTGTTATGAGGAGATGTTGATGGATACAGCTATATAATATTTACCAAAGTGTTGCTAAGGAAATACATGACGCTAGTGATAAAATACAGATGGAAATGTCAATCCAGCGAAAGACGTCATTTATGATTTTAATAACGTCATTATATTTCGATCATTTTTAAATGCAATATTTTAACCACGTTTTAATGACATAAGCATCGAAATATCTGGAAAAACAGATCTTTTTACCTTCTTGGTAAATAAAAGAAATTCTCATTCGAAATTTTTAAAATTATTTTATATATAAAAACAATTTTTTTTAATCGATAAGTTTATTAAGAAGAATCAAGAAGTAATAGTAACGCGGGCGAAATCCAAGCAAAATTTTGAAATCTCGTCCCCAAGCCTTCTTAAATATCGTAAAAAAGCTCTGGGAACAAGATTAATCTATATATATTCCTAGGTGAAATTGAGAAAATGGCCTATTTTTAGTTTGTGTGACGTCATTTCTGACCTTTGTAATGTCATCATATTATTCTTTAACTGAAATCTGTTTCTTTAAGGTATTAAGTGTGACAGGCTTCACCATCTAAGCGTAAGTACTTCCACTCCAGTACTTCTGATTTATGGCCCGAGGGCACTATATGCACCCTCCCCTCCCCTTTCCTTCCTCGGTACAACACTAGACCAAAAAAGGCCAGTGTTAATAAAGATATTTTTAGAACTAACAACCAAGGAATTAATTTTCATCAATAAAGCAAATTGATGACGTTGCAATGGAATATTAAGAATTTGACCCACACTTGATAACGCGTGTTTGTGTTTTCGTGTTTTCAAGGAGCTTGTGTAGTATCAAAGGTACATTTTTTTGCTCTATTCTTCCTGTAGACCACTTTTCCTTTAAACATAATTGTATTTTCAACAATGTCAATAGAGTGAAACCTATTGCTTTCTTTTAGAAAATTGTGTGTTTACTATAAGGACATTGGTTCTGGAAAATGTAAAACTATACCTCATGTCCTTTTCCCAGGGTCTTTTGCTTAGAGCTGTTCAGGAGACAGTCAAGGTCGTTAAAGCAGAAGCAAAGTTGCATAATAAAAAAGTGCAGCTGATTGACGCCGTACTGCAGAGACACGTTATTGTAAGAAAGTAGTGGTACCTAGGGAAGTAGTATCCAACCCTTAAAACAGATCTGTTTATTTCCAATAACCTTTGTTCTAGATAAGATATAAGCTGGACTTCCACTCTACCTTCACAAGATGATCTGTTTTCTTCATTATAACACTTTTGTCGTTTTATAAAGAAATATTTGTGCTAATCTAAATATACTTTTCCTTAACATATTAAAGTCAAATTATAATGATACAAGAAGCCCTGCGGCTTAAAGATTTCCGCCATTAGCAATAATCTGAAAAAGTACTGAACTTTGAAGAGGACTGAGTAATATGGGGGAACAAAATCATTGAATATTCTAAAATTTTAAAATTCAATTTTTGATTATTATTGTAACTGTAAATCATGGCTAACTTCATCATCATCATTTCATCATTCTCGGCTTAACGTCCGTTTTCCATGCTAGCATGGGTTGGACGGGGTATATTAATGACCCTCTTCCAATCTGATCTAGACTGTGTTAGATCTAAACTCAACTTCCTCTGTATCAAGTCTGTCCTTATAACCTCCTGCCAAGTCTTTCTCGGTCTGCCTCTGGGCTTTGCCCCAGGAACTATCAAGTCTCTACACTTTCTTACCCAATTATCCTCCTCCATTCTTTCCAAGTGCCCCAGCCAATTCAATCTTCTTATCTGGATAACATCTTTAATTCTACGGAGACTTAGCCTGCTTCTTAGCTCATCTGAACTCTTTCTGTCTCTCAGACTGGCGTTACACATCCACCTAACCATTCTCATATCATTCCTTTCTAAACGGTCAAGATCTTCCTGCTTCACTGCCCATGTCTCACTACCGTACAACATAACACTTCTTACACAGGCCTCATACAACCTACCTTTTACCTCAATTGACAGGACTCTGCTAGTCAACAAAGGAAGTAACTCTCTGAACTTTTTCCAAGCAGAACCTATCCTGCAAGTAACACTTCTTCCAACACCCCCTTCACTGCCCAACATATCACCTAAGTAACAGAAGTTCTCAACTATCTCTAACGAGCCACTGTTGTACATCATTAAAGCTGGAAATACTTCATTCTCTATAATCTCACCTTTGCAACGCTTGCATACAAACTGAATGTCAGCTCTTAACCTTCCACTAATACTACTGCACTTCTTATGTACCCAATGCTTGCAAGTCTGACAAAAAATTGAGTTACTACCAACCCCTTTCCTGCAAACTCCACAAGGCCACTTTCCAACTACAAGGTCACACTTGGCTGCAATGCTACTAATCATGACTTTAGACTTTGCTGTGTTTACCTTTAGCCCTTTCTCTTCTAGTCCTTTCTTCCACTTCTCAAACTTTTCAACTAATTCTTCCATCGACTCTGCTATGAGAACCAAATCATCTGCATACAATAACTCCCATGGACAACCTGTTCTGAACTCCATCGACAGCGCTTCTAAGACTAGAACAAACAACAAAGGACTAAGTACAGAACCCTGATGTACACCAACATTTACACTAAATTCATCACTAAGTGAATCGTTAATCCTGACACGACTTCTAGCATTGCTGTACATAGACTGTACCATCGTAACTAGCCACTCATCCACACCTAATTTTCTCATAGCCCACCAAATAACTTTACGTGGCACTCTATCAAAAGCTTTCTCTAAATCTACAAACTTAACTTACATAAACGTCATTTCGCTAAGAACAATTTTAAAAGAAAAATAATAAACCTGAAAATTGATGAACAATAAAAACAAAATAAAAACAACGGCAAGGCTGGAAATTTATCTATTTTCTCTTTTTCTCTGAAAAACAACTTGGAAAATATCTGTAAAGGTGGCAGCAAATTTTTTTTTACATAATCAGTTACGAAAGGTTATTTCCAGCCTACATATTCATATTTTTTTGTTATAACACACTTGTCACGATTTTATAGCTATAATACATTATCTTTCACCAAAAATATTCAGCTTCAAAATTCCTCTTTAAATTAAAATTCATGAATAATTAATTAGTTCTGCTGAATATAGCTTTAGTCTACGTGCTTGTAGCCTAGTTAACTAAGCTTTCTTCTTCGAGTTGATAAAATGAGTTTTTCTCAAACAAAAGCTTAGACGCGATCGAACGAATGACTCAGCGGAAACCCCGAGTTTAAATTGGACAATGTGACTAATCGCTTCGGAGGCCATTTTAATTTATCTGAAAGTTGTTTACCAAGCTTGGCCACATCTTACTCTGGTAAAAACTTTATAGTTTACTAATGTTTGTTAGGGTGAGTGAAACCACTCGCTGGAATATTCGGATGAAAAGGGCTTTCCCCGAATGGACCATGTGAGCAAAGAACAATAGAATTAGCCAATCAAAAAGCGCGGCCAGATTTTGGCCGCAGAAAAATCGTTTGAGACCCAGCGTAATTTTTCCCACCTTAACTACTCCGATTTCCCGGTGGTAAGAAAAATTACGCTGGGTCTCCTGGCTAACGTGCTTGCAAAATTGTACAGAAGGAAATGACGTAATTATTAAAGGGAAACGTTAATAACATCAAAGATGGCTCATTATAAGACGATCTTCATTATGCTACACTGCACGAGCTTTAACTTTCGATAGCATATAAACTTTAAAATAAAGTATTGTTCATTGGATAATAAAACAATTTGTTGCACTGTTAGGATTCTTATTGGCTAAACTCATTTTAGCCTCGTTCTCAGAAAAAAATCTGTCAAAACGAGGATTTAGGCTTTAGCCTGGATAAGTTTCGGGCGTCCAGCCTAGCTGCGCTGTCTCTGTCTATCTCTATATCTCTCTATCTCTCTATCTATCTCCTCAAGCGATTTTAAAGATTCCGCCTTCGCTGGCGGAAATCAATAAAGGGAAAAAATGAAAAAATCTAAAAGAAAAATTGAAAAAAGTCGGTTTTTAAAGAAAACGATGACGTTAGCAAAAATCAATGACGTCATCATTAATTTTTTAAGGTCGAATCACTTCTTCTATTGTGCTTAGTTACGGTGTCAAGTTTCATAGTCCTAGCATTTGTCCTTCCTTAAATTTAATGGTGGTAGTAGAATTACCATCACCTCCTAAAGAGGAGACCCAAAATACCTCTTCCCCCTAAAATAGGGTTTTAAGAAGATTCCGTAGTGTATATGTACTGTTATTTTTGCTGCAAATATAATTTCTGATATTTTTGCAGGAATCAGTTTGACCTCGATGTCCCAATCTCGTGTTCCTTTTAATAAGAAATCTCTATGAAGAAAAGTGCTCAAAAAATAATAATAAAACAACGCCCTTCGATTCTGCTTTTTTTGCCGTTCTTTTCAACCTCGTTCCAGGAGCTTGTTGTCTCTTTTTTTATATCGGAACCAACGGTAGAAATCAAGAAGAGACAAAAGGCGCTGGGAATGAGGTTGATCCCTCTTTGTTCTGACGTTTTATGATAGTATAAATGCCATTCTCGACCCCAGAGCTCTTTGAGATAAACTCGAAAGTAGCTCTGGACCTGTCTGGTCACGTGATGGATTCTGATTGGTCTATTATGAGAATTCTATATTTTTCCGCGAAAGATTGTATTTAGCATTTGAATGTAAACAAACATGGCGGTGAAGATGTTCTGCTCAGATTGCGAAAACGGCCCGTTTACAACCGGGACAGCCGGATTATGTACGCATGGTCCGATTATGTTTTTTTAGCCCTAATTATGTCGTGGTGACCGGTTTATGAACGCTGATATTGTTCTGCCCAGATTGCGAAAACGGCCTGTTTACAACCAGGACAGCCGGATTATGTACGCATGGTCCGATTATGTTTTTTTTGCACTGGTTATGTCGTGGTGACCGGATTATGAACGCTGATATAAATGGCTGGCCAGGCAGGCTGTGATTGGCATTTTCTTCGAACTTTTGTGAATTAAAGTTGAGAACACCCCTAAAAACTAGACATGGCGAAAGAAAAAAGTCTCGACGTAATTCTTAGTATAAACTACTCTTGTAGTAAATACATTTTAACATAATATACGTTGGAAGTAACTAAATTTCACGGAACCTAAATTATTCTTTTTGCGGGAATTAAGTTTGGTGAAAAGTTATTAAACTTGCGAATCCCAAAATTTAGTATTTGCCACGAAATTTCGTTTCAATTGAGAACAACAACAACTTTGCCACCAGGGCTATTTGCTTGTCAGAAGTGATGACGAATGATATAAAAGCGGTCGGCCCCGATTATATTTGTTCTATAAGTCTCGAATAATATTTGACTGTCATACATAAGTCGGCCTTCCCCGATTATGTGCGTTCTATAATAAGTGAGAAATAATATAAAAATATCGTATATAAGCCGGTCGGCCCCGAATTACGTTCGTTCTATAAGTCTCGAATAATATTTGACTGTCATACATAAGTCGGCCTGCCCCGATTATGTTCGTTCTATAATAAGTGAGAAATAATATTAGACTGTCGTATATAAACTGGCCTGCCCTGATTATGTTCCTTTTATAAGTGCCAAATAATATTTTTTGAGTAATAAGCCGGCTTGTCCTGATTATGTTGCCCTGATTATGTATTTTCTGCCCTGTTCTTAACCGGGGCAAGCTGGCGTACTTAATCTGGGCAGCGTTTATTATCCGGGCAGAACAGTGCTAAATAACGAACCCAATTAGGTCCACACAAACGATAAGTCAAATTAAAAACGGCTAGTTTACAGACACAACATCAGGTAATCGAGTCAAGGTCAAGTCTGGTCACGTGATGAAAATATGCCACTATATGTGGCATATTTTCATCACGTGACCAGACAGGTCCAGAGCTACTTTCGAGGTTTTAATCTCAAAGAGCTCTGGGGACGAGAATGTATAAATACAGAAATCTTCCACGTTTCGAAAGAATAATAAAGGAAAGTACGTGTAACAACGCTAAAACAAAACTCTCTCCATCTTTGTTTGTACATCTTTTTTTATATCAGAAACCACTTTATAGGAAATGACTAGTTGCCAAAAATTAAAAAACTTTTACTACTCGTAAAATTGTTCAAACTTTAAGTAAGAAACTTTTTTTTCACACATTCCTCTCATTAATTAATGTCATTTCAATGGCATTCAGGTATTATCATTGGACACGACTACCGAGTGGGATATTCTGACGACTTGGAAGACTGCTTAAAAATTGACGATTTCAACAGAACGGTCATCATTTTAGATGATGAAGAAAAGACGAAAAAAGCATTATTTCATTTTTTCTTGTAGAAACTTGTTAAGAAATATTTTCTAGTAAAATAAAAAAAATTGAAAAAACCTTTGGTTGGCCGTTTGCTGGGTTTCTTATAGAATACAAACCGCGTATGGATTTTACTAAGACGGTCTTGTTAAAAACAATATTACAAGCGCTTGGGTAATGTCCTCCAAAGGTAATGGAATTATAAAATTAGTTAAGTCTGCTTTCCATTTACGCGTTCTTGGCTGCAGTCCTAGCCTTTAAACTTTAAAGCTCAATAAGCTTAATCCGTATTACATTACAGATGGCAACGATTTTATTGTTGTTAAAGAGGTTTTTCGCCTGCAAACGCTTGGAAGTTGAATCTTCTCAACTTAATCGACTTAGGTACTAGTGGACAATTTTTTTCATTCTTGCTGTTAGGTAATAAATAAAGACACGAACTTTTTGCATAGTGGTGCTCTTTTTACACGGAATATCTATTAAATCCGTGCCTTATTTATTTAAAATCATCCTAAAATTTTAAATCATTGTGCATCCTCAAGATATGTAATTTTGCAGCCTCAAGTTACGTAAAAATATTGTCGTCCCAGAGCTCTTTGAGATAAACCTCTCAAAGAGCTCTGGGAACGAGAATGATGTAAAAAACAGTGAGAAAATGAACGAAATAGTCAGAAAATATGTCATTTTAGTAGCATATTATGAAGCAATCTCGTTCCCACGGCCACTTGTGCCATCAAGATATCTGAAAAGATGCCCTGGGGAACTAACTAGCTACTTTCACTTCTCTTGTTAGATTTTAAAAAAACGGATGTCGAGGACAGCAAATAGCTTGTGTAACAAACTTCCCACGATAAGAAGAATGTGCGCTTCTTGGAGCACGACAATTGCATTGGCAGGTTCGCGATTTGATCAAAGTTGACGGAAGACAATTTCGATAGCAAATACACCGGTTGGCATAATGTGTTCTTCTTGGGCAGGTTACTCGGGCACCTCTGACTGTATTTGATACTTTCACTTGAAGATAACACAGATTGTAGTTGACCAAAGTTGGTTTCAATCTGTAGCAGCGATTGTTACGTGGGCACCTGTACCTGTGTTGGCACCTTCGACCAGATCGTCCAATTGGGCACTTGCAGTAACCAGATACAGGGTCACATCCTATTCCAGCAACGCAGTTGCATGTTGATCGACAATTTAGACCAAATTTTCCAGCTGGGCATGGTTTCTCGCATCGTGTTCCCTAAAGACATTTTAATCGGATGGTAACATATGATGCACACCCAGAAAACATTGATGTATTATCATAACACAGCCACAAATCTTAAGAGGGCTTAAGCGGTTAAATAACGAAAAAAACAAAACTACCAGATCCGAATTGACAAATCTTTTTTTATGTCACGGGGACATACTCCCTGGCATCATGTATAAGGGTTAGGGTGATTGTTATTATGCATAATTCCTGGATCTATATTATTATACCCGTATGCGTCTGTCTTTCCGTCTATCACGCAAAATGGTAACCGCAGTAGCGACACACATGCGATGCGGTAGAAAAAGGACGGGCGAACCCTGGATTTTTCCACAGGCCACCGACTATTTATCACAATTCCCGTAACATATACACAAAACAACAAAAATTAAAATAAAAAATAGCAAATATTTTGTAGTTAATCAATAAATAAATGTGAGCAGGGTTAGCATTTAAACTAAAAAAAAACGCATAAAAAACCACCGATCAGTTTACTTCACTACTATGTGACAATTTTTTATCATACTTACAGTTCGACCAACTAAGCATTTACACGTAGCAGTTCTAACATTACAATATCCACTACCAAACACGCAGCTCCTATAAGAAAAATCGCAAAAAAACTTCTAAAGTCGTAATTACGAACAAAACTGTTTTTTAGGCGTGTTCACGTTTACAGGACAGGGACTATTGTAATGTATTTCTTTTTTCATATTCGGAGGCTTTGGGGTATTCAACAGCGGCATTCAGCAGAAGAAATTACATGCTTTAATTAAAGGAGTTACAACGCATAAAAAAAGCATGGCTACTATATAATAGATAATTTAGACCTACCCTGTTCCACACGCTCCTGTCTGTGTATACGGCCGTGGACAAGCTGCCCCTCCGCAGGATGGTTGCGACACAATCCTCAGTGTCCTCGTTCTTTTGCCCAAACAATTACATGCTGACCATGGTCCCCAGGACGTCACACAATTCACCGGATGGCATCTGTGACGGCGCCGACGTCGCCGACGCCAGCATTCAACGTTTGCTATTAATGTGACGACGATTAAAAGTAGAATAAGTTTCGACGGCGACATCTTTTGACGGATTTTTGCTTCCAGCTGAAGTTATACGGCACTTGAGTTGCAATGTAGCGATTTAAGAAAGTTTGGGCCTCTATTTATATGCGTTATCACGCGGAAGCGTAGAACGTCTATACCATTTTATAGCACGGACATATAAAAACAAAAACAAAAGGGATTGTGGGGGAAGATAATGAAGTTGAATTATCTTTTGAAAGTTTGTTATTTGCAGCCATTGATGGTAACTATGTTATACCAGGGTATTTTCTTTAATTAAAGGGATTTTTCTGTTATCAACACATTCCCCAGCCAAGTTTCTAACCACCTAAATCACTTGTTTTGTCAAGTAAGATAATTCAACCCGCATTAACATGATAAGATCGGCGATTTTTAAACTTCCTAATTTCTGTAGTATTTGGTTAGATTTAAGTAGTTGTAGTAATTTAGGAAGTTTAACATGATGTAGCTATATACATGTGTTTTAATATTCATCCTTTTTTTTTTAAGAAAACGCTGTAAAAATATTAAAGATAAAGTTAAACAAAAAGTTAAAAGCATCTTATGAATATGCTTATCTTAGGATTTTGCTTGCCTGATTATATGAACGTTTGTTATTTTATTCTTTGTTAACTCATATAAACTTGTATTTTATTATTGATGTATAATGTCTTTTCTCATGTTCTCATGTTCAAAACTGGTTGGCTATCTGTCAATTGAATTAGGCTGCTTAAACAACAGCACTTTTTAGGGGTGATTTTTACATCAGTTTGCATTCTCAGATCTTTCAATCTTAACCGTGTTAAGAATATGTTCAAAATATATCAGGATGATTTTTGCCTAAAAGTTAAGAATATTCATGTTGAAACGGAAAAACACTATTCTTATAAAAAAGCGGGCAGTTTACAATATACGCCAGTATTTTTAACTTCCAACTTTCTTGAAGAAAGTGAAAACGGAAATGTATAAACTGACAAGACCGTTGCTGAAAATCATTTTAGGTATAAAATATGGTCAATAGATTTTCAGAAAAAATCATCATAAATAAGGAACATCCAGGTTAAACTTATAAAAAAAAATGTTTTCTCTGGAGAAAAAGATAACATATTATCACTTAACCTACAATCGTGGTCACAATATGTTGGGACAAGACAACGAATTTCGAAGTTCGCCACCACAAGTAATTGCGTAGGCTCATTCTATATTAGATTCACACATCTAGAACTTGTCATAGTTCACTTGTCAACGTTCAGAGTGTACTTAGGACTTCGGATCTTAGGTTATTTGGTAAATACGAAATTCATAAAATGTGCTAATTGTTGCTGACGTCAGCAAGGCCATTAATCACGAATTTCGGGGCCTTCGTGGTCCCCGACGTGAATTATTTCGGTGTGCGGGCGTGCTAAAGAATGTGACTAGCAACTTTTCAACGCTCTCTGCCTGGCCTACTTGTGTGCAAAAGTAGCGACTTTGCAGCCTGCCGGCTCCAGAGTATTGACTATTTGACTGTTTTGTCCATATTTGGATAATGAGTAAAAAACTGCCTTAGTCTCAATATTTTTGTCCACGATTGTAGGTCTCGTTAGGTTCCTTTATATTTGGACGATCTGTCTAAATAAAGAAAATCACAACCTCGAGCCCCGGGCTCTTTGTCTCTTTTTTATAACGGGACGGCTTTATATCAAAAAGAGAAAAAAGCCCTGGGATCGAGGTTGAGAAAATCATTAACAAGCCCTTGAGTCAAACTTCCAAGAGTTTCTTTCTTAATAACTTTTTTTTAGTGGGAAGATTAGGTACGCCTTTCTAAATAGGCATGCATTTAATGTGTGAATAATAAGTGTGAAGTCTATAGCCTTTGCTTTATTTTGATGTATTTCTCCGGATAAATAAAACATAACTCTGTAGAATTTTCATTTAGTGGATCACATGAATATTACCATGCAATTTACGTTCTTGACACCAAAGTCTAAAAATGTTAACAACATAATAGGCAGCAGTACCTTGCACATCGGGAGTTTAAACTCAAGCTCATTTGTATTGTGGGGATATAATGAAAACAGAAGCAGTTTTTTGCCATTTGTTAAATAAGTTAGTGCTCCAATTTTTCTCGGACCTAAGTGATGAAATTTCAATAAGGTGACAAAGATTTAGGCTGACAATTAGTTTAGACGTAAACAAAATATGCCTAATTTTTTTCCTCAGTAAATAATCACGAGGGTCTAGCCCTTGACTGAAATTTAAAGCATATATAGGGAAAGGGATAAAAAATAATAATAATAAAAAATAATCAGCATATGTGTTATATATTACGTACAAGCCAGTGAGTTCATATACACAAAACACGTAGTACAGTATACTCTCGTTAAGTGGGGCGCTCAAGGGACGGAGGTAAAATGTACTACCTAGCAGGCGTCCTACTCATCCGGGGTCTCACTTAAGCGAAACTTTTTTGCTTGAAAAAGGTAAGGAAGTTCAAGGGACGTAGAAAAAGCGTACTATATAGCGGGCATCCTATTTAACGAGAGTATACTGTATTAACATAGCTAATCATTCCGTGCTACCCTCCTAAATCCATGAAGGTGCGATCAAAATTTTTCGCAGACACGTGAACATACAATAAGGTTGCGAAGCATTACGCAAGTTGCAAGCAAAATTGAAACCGCAGCCAATAGTTGTCCCTAGTGCTTTTGGTTTCTCTTTGATATAATACCACGAGGAGCTAACATCGTACTGCAGTTGATATGTGGGAATACACCCAAACTGAATATCATAGGCGTAAAAGAACCCTGGGGACGAGGTTGGAAAATGAACTCACAATTGGTTGCGCAAAATAGTGATTTTTTGCGAATTTGGCTGCGCAAAAATTTAATTTGTGCGAAATATTTCTTTTCAGAAGGTACAAGAAAATTAGATCGCGCGAAACTAAAAAAAACAAAAACGAATACTGAGAGTTAAAATTATTATATGCAGTCACGTGAACATACAACAAGAGGTGCTGTCTCCATACTATCTTTCAGATTGCGTGGCATACAAGCATTTCATGAGGAGGTTGAAGTCAACCTCGTTCCCAGGGCATTTTGCCTTGTTGATGAAGTTGATAGCGGCGAAAAGGCCACTCCGTAATAACGGCTCAGGGGCCACAAGACCCTGGTGACGAGGTTGGGTTGAAGTGACGAATATTTTATTCCATATTTTTCGCCCGATGATAACTACAAACTCTATAGCTTTTGTAGTCGCAGAGAGTTGGGAAGATTTACCTCATATAAAAAACGCGTTTCCTCCTCATGCGCGCGTCTATTTAAACTTTTCTTCGTAATACCACCATTTTAGGGTTCTAATTTTATTTATAGAATAATGATACCATTTTCAGAAAAAAATAACTTTAACAATATGGATTTCATTCCGTTAATCCTATTTTAATACGATCGGATACCACATCAGTCACAAAGGTTTACATCCCATCCTTAATGGTATCTTAATGAGAAATGTTGTAATTAATGTTACAATTTCTCTTGCGAAAGAAATCTAACCTTATTAAATTGAAGTGCTGTCATATTTCGTATTTCGCAAACTGTGAGCGGAATGAAATTCTTGGTGATAAAGTTCATTTTTTCTGAAAATGGTATCATTATTCTATAAATAAAATTTCAAAACTCTAAAATGGTGGTATTGCTAACAAAAGTTTAAATAGTCGTTTGCATGAGTAAGAAACCTTTACACGTGTTATATATGATGTAAATCTTCTCAACTTAAGTCTTTGTAGAACTATAAACGAATCGTCCCCTTTTTTCGTGGTCCTGTTGAAGACATACGGGTGAGTAAACATGCACATCAGAGACATACAAATTAATCAATTGCGCCCAGGTTCTTCGCATATCAGAAAACATCGTCTGTAAACCAACAGCCCTGTGACTGGGTATAAGTGGAGAGAGAATCATACTTTAATAAATAGTATTTTTCTTTTCAAAGCGTAGTCATGGTTTCCAAAACAAAAATGCACTAGCGGAAAGTGTCTGCGAGCACGTGACCGAAACAGCCAACTTGTGATGGTCCCTGAGCCCCTGAGCCGTTATTACGGAGGCTATCAACTTCATCCACTTGGCAAAATGCCCTGGGAACGAGGTTGCGAAATAGCTTCATTGTGCGCGGCATTGATAGCATATTTACCACAAGATTTTATGCGTTTATTAGTTTAAAAGTGAAAACAATATGTAAATGTTGCAAATGATAACCTTCTAAAAAATCAGCTCCTAGCACTGCAAGCAGGGTAATAAGATAAAATACAGCAGTGTATGCATTGGAACACATCACAAATAGAAAAGTTTTTTTTAGAAAAAATCCTTGTAATAATTTGGCGAGAATAGCGGCCTCAATAAAGCAATAATTCAACAACTTCAGCAAAAAAAACCCAGCTTACTTTATACTTTAGAGATCTGGGGACGAGGAAAAAATTCGTTTGTACGATGGTTTCTGTATTTCTTTTTTTAGCTAAAAAAGTCGGCAAAAAGATTAGGATTATGCATCTCGTCCCCAGTGCATCTTGTCTCTTTTCTGGCATCAGGACGGCGATACTAACATGTTTGTATCGCCGTCTCGATGTCAGAAAAATACAAGATGCACTGGGTACGAGGTTGAAGGTAATAGTTTGTTGCTGATAATGAATATCTAGTAAATAAAGATGCTGGCTAATTCCTTTTGAATAGAACTGCAGAGGAATTAAAATCTTTATTTTACATTTATTAATAGGCAGTAAAACGCCTAGTGTGGTAGAATTCGAATTGGACCAAAACACGCACAGAAACCTTAAACTTTTTGTAAGAGACATGTAATATTAATGAAGCGGATTTGATTTTCAGAAAGAATGCCGGTCAACGATACATAGCTTACCGTAACAATAGCAATTAAGAGCAATACAGAAAACTTCCATCGTATCTACCTATCATTTTATCCTCGTTTTATGATTTCTTAGGACGTCATATACTGCAACAAAACCTCACAACACAACACCGTCAATAAAAGACACGAGCACTACGAACTTGTCAAGATTCACTTGTCAATGATTGCAAACGGACTTAGGACTTACAATCTCAGGTTACCTGGTTACTTTCCAAATTTTTAACCTATCCTTATTTTTTTAATATCAGCATTCCCCTGTTTCCCCGACTTTTTCGTCCTTAGCTGGTCGTTGCGTAGATTGTTCCATAATACGGAAATAGCAAAAACTGCCACTAGCGCGTTGTGAAGTAAAGTTTTCGCAGCCTGCCAGCTGCGGAGTTTCATTTTTTAGTGTCATCAGCCAACCTGATCATAATTTTTTTTCGACTTTTTTAAATCAATAAAGAAAATTTGAAAATGCACCGAATTATTTGTTTGCTCTTGGTGACAAGATGTTTAAAAGGTGACAAAAAATAGGAAAGAAAAATGATTTGTGCAGATAACTTCTCTTGGAAATTTGTACAGTTACGCTCTAAAGATATACGGTATACAGAACCTGATGTAACGAGATTCAACTTCAACTCATTTAAAGATATATAAGTGATCAAAATTGATTTGGATTGGCTTGTTAAGAAAAAGAAAACAACAAATTTCCTGTGTCTGACCATTCTGTCTTCAACATAATCAAATTATGGTCAAACATTATCAATTGATGTGATTTAGTATGTCCAGCTGCTACATCCGTCAGATGATTGGAAAGAAAAAATTGTGGTTGCAGATGTGAACGTGTAAACAAGTGTTTAAATTTGATACAACCTTGGTCTTCTTCCGCCTTTTTTAAAGATAGTATAAAGTTCATGACGTGTTGGAAATATATTGAGAACTAAATTTAAAAAGCAATGTTATTGTTTATTTTTAAATACTTACGTAGCTAGTCACATTGAGCAACTTTCACTAGTATCCAACGTGATTGAGATGTAATTTCGTTTAGACTAATACACTCCTGATCACATGCAATATGTGTTTTCAACCTCGTCCCCAAAGCTCTTCTACGTCTATGATATTTTAAGGCAGTGAGTCTAAAAAGGCTGAAAGAACAACTATAATTCTTCAAACATCCTTTATTTCGTAAACTCGTTCCCTGAGCATTTTGCCTTTTTGATGAATTTGCTCCGTAATAACGGCCACAAGACCCTGGGGACGAGGTTGAAACAAATGTCCATTGTTTTAACAGAAGAATCACAACCTTGTTTCCAGGTGCTGTTTCAAATAAAATAAAAAGCCTTATGGTCAATTTTGACCGAAGTGGATCAAATTTTGCTACAATAACAACCAACAACATTATACAGAAAAAATACCTATACATTGTACCTATAGACTTAGTGAGTGCGATAAAAGGAGCTGGGAACGAATGAAAAACTATAAAAAGCTTTGAATACTTTTCAAAAATACAGAAAAAAAATGTTGCGCCAATAATATAAATATTTTGGGATTCGTGTTATATTCACTGTTTCCAAAAAACCAGCTAGAAGCAGCAAGAAATGCATGACGTCATATACTTTAAATAGCCAACCTTATAATCATTAGCATGCCGACATCCTACAGTCTTCAAAGTTCACTTCGACTTAATGACGAGTTTATCATTACAATCGTGGGAAGACTCGTACTTATAATAGTTTAAGATTTCTCATTGTACTTTAATATATAAAACATTATGGTCACAAGGATAAGAATAGCCTGATGATTTGTCAGATCCGAGGCTATATTATTCTGATTCTCTTATTTTTTTGGCGCCAAGTTAACTTAGATCTATGAGCATGTACATAAAGAGTTAATGTTTGCACTGCTTCACTTGGAGTTTTCTCTTTGTGGGGTGTATTTGTGATAATGTATGGCATAGTTTACTTCACTTTTAGCTGCTTTGTGTCTAGCAGCATCTTCAGGTATTTGCGGTCATGAATGACGTGTTCACTCTTTTTTACTTAGCGTAGGAAAAAAATAAAATAAAAGGGAATAAAATTTAATTGAACAAAAACATATTTTGTTGTTGTAAAAACTTTGCTTACGAAGATTTTTATAACTTTAGTCACATCATCAGGTAAAATTATTTCAATTTGAACAAATAACAATGAAATAAAATCCGATAATTTACTTTTACGGAAATCGAATAAAAAAATTCTTCTTTTAAATTAAGGGCTACTTTTTAACTCCCACCCCTTAGCTTTTCATATGCGCCGAGAGTCTATTTTTGTTTATCCACATGTTGTCTCGCTTAATGTTCATAAATAATAATCAAAAAGGAGATAAATAAAAGAGAAGTGAAGAGGAAGGAAGATACCTCAACACTATGATTAATTCGAAAAACAAAAAACAAAATAACAACATAATTATTCTGCGAACAAATTTTTTGTTTTCTTACTTGTAGTAAAACTTTAAAACTGTTAGAGTTTACATTCCAACTTATTGCGATTTTTTAATTTTACTGATGCGATTTGGCGCGTTTTTTTATTCTCTCCCCAGGGCTCTGTTTGAGATAAACCTGATGGTCACCTCAAAGAACTCTGGGACAGTTACTTGAATATTTTAGTAGAGCTAGAGGGGGCGCTTGTTCATATATTTTGGAAATTGAAAATAAACGTAACAAATTCTTTCACGCTCCACGCTCCATGCTCTTAGATTTTTAAATACACTCCAGATTTAAGCTTTAATAATGGCTGACCTGATTCGGGGCAAAACCGTGTATAAATTTATACGTTTCTGGTTTAGTAAAAATTTATTGTCAATTCAGAATGTTTTTTTGTTTTTAAAGAAAATTCATTTTGGATGCGCAGGAATTTTTAATTGTCAGCCGAAGAAAAAGACAAAGACGAATTAGGGGAGGGGTGTCATTTAAATATAATTTTGATCGCTCATAGTCTTAATAACCAACCACGTGTGCATAAGATATGTACACGTGGTTGGTTTTTAAGACTACGAGTGAACTTTTAGAGTGAACCTGAAATCGTGCCAAACTATTTACGTCTTGTTTTGGACGTGTTATTAACAAAGTATCGTGTTGGCAGAAAACTTTCATTAAAAAATTATATTGACGTAAAAAATTGTCACCAAAAAAAAAAAAATAATAACAAAGTACTGCATATCTACAGATTATGTAAAATGGTTAAAGTTCAATCACAGAAAAGTCTTGTAACCTAAGTACGAAGTTGTCGTGCGATAATTTAATACACACACAAACATTATCACAACATACGTAGTAGATCCGCTATCTCATGGTTGTTTATTGAAACGCGATGAATAAAACAGATATAATTTATACGAAGGAATTGCACTTCTTGCTATATAAGGTTGCTGACGACAAATACTTCGCGCAAAAATATATGTCGCATTCCTTTCTGATGTGCAATGCGAAAACAGCTAACCAAAGCATACTCTGTCTATTCATCGCATTATATGTATTTTCTTGTTGTCAACGATAATAACTCGATAAGAACACGTGATACACGAAGGTGACGTTACGAAATTCCCATCGTCTTAATACCCTGATAAAAGTCCCTGGGAAAATATCTGCAATAATAAACCTTTGGCATCAGATAAAGAAATATTTTATAAAGTTTCTCAAACTTTACTAATCCTATTTCCAAACATTTAAATAGAAGTTAGAAAAATATTAATTAATTTATTGACTTATTGTTATCATTATAAATAAAAATGCATAATTAGAATAAAAAGGACGGCGATTCTGTGTAACGGTCGTTCACTTTCCGGTGTTTAGTCATTAACAGATGACAGATACTTAAGCACGCTGTATATAAAAGCAATTAAAGATTCGATGACAACACTTGAAGATAGAATCTCATGAACACGGTCGGTAGGCGTTTTAAAAATAACAACGAGAAAGTTTCATAACGAATTGAATCTACTTACATAAATAAAACAAGTTAGAAGCTTTAATAACACCAAACACTTGAAGTAGTAAAACACACAGGACATTAACTCGACGATTTTTAACACTTACTACATCGAAGAATGCCGGAATATTATATGAAGAAACAACTAACTTTTTTGAAGTTAAAAACTTTGAAGATGAAGATGAAGAAACTACGTGCTGTAGTTAAAGAAGCATTGAAAGAAGAGGAACATGAAGAACATTACACGTATAAAGAACAAGTATGGATGCAAGCTTTTATGAATAGCTGCCGATGAAATGGCCACGAGGTCGCAGTTTTAAGGAAGAACGCATGACCGTATTGATGTCTTAGCTACCCATAGTTTAATATGCTTATCTTGCATAGATGAAGTGATAATACACAACGAAACAAACAATAACTCATTATAAACAGTACTAGCCCGCCATCTTGGAAATAAAAGGAGAAATCGCGATGACTAATTAAAAAACGCGGCGCTAGCACGATAAATAAGATAATTTTTTGTCTATTCGGCAAATAGAAAAACAAAACTATATCTGTGTTATCTGTCATCCTGTCCATAATTCCTCACTGTCAACGTATCCGTATTTTATTGTTAGTTTAAATCTTCTGAATGAAGTAAATATTAATCCGTTAAGATTTCCTGGGATTTTCACAAAGCTGTCTAGAAAAACTAAGCACCCATAATCCTTTTCTGAGCTTCAGACAATTCAAACGGTTGAATTCTAAACCTCGATGTCAGGGATACACTTTAGTGAGTCAAAAACACAAACGAGGACTTTCTGAATGAATAGAATGCAGTACAGCTGTGCATTTAAGATGCAGATACCCAAGCTGAAATTATATCACAATGACCATCTATATGATGAAACTCATTATAGCCTATTTATGATATTTATATATGGTCGTAAATACTAAAGCCAAAGTTGTAGAATGTTGATGTAACCATAATCATGTGATTTGTGGCATGCTTAAGGGTGTTATTTCGTTATTTCGTTATTTAAGTATTAATGGTTTACTGTAAAAACCAGTGAAAACATTTCGTACATTTAATTAATACTAATTTCATTACAAACATTGCAACATATACATCAGGAGTGCAGTGTTGCAGTATTAATGTGTTTGCATTTTAAAGTCGATCAAATTCTCACATCGTAAAAATCTTTTGAATCTCTCTATAGCGGACACGTACGATAGATGTCGAGTCCAGGGTCTGTTTTAGAAAAATTAAAAACGTCAGCAGATTTCGTGTCTAATATATATGGTTTCAGAGCTTGAAAGTAATGGGATCCATTTCGAGAACATAGGCTCTCTGCTACAAGAGGTCTGCTTTTACATATTAATAATAAGAGGATGTCCTCTACTCGGTCTGTTTCGTTGCGAAAATATCTAAACGCTAATTATAAGATGTCCTTAGTGACAACTGTTTTTTTACTCCCAGCGCTGAACAGAACATCCTCGATCCTAGTCTCCTATCTCTAGCCGTTACACGTCATCAAATTTACCAAAAAGCCAAAATTCCCTGGGAACGAGGTTGTAAGCAAATCAAAGTCGCTAAAAATGCATACAGGCGAACTCGAATGAACTCAAAACTAAAGAGTAAAGTTGTTTCATCGTTGCTTTTGCGAACTTTCAAAGGGCATTATTGGATCGAAAAAACAATCGTTATTGTACTTTGTGAGAACTGCTTATATTCATAAAAGAACACTTAAAACCAAGTGGTTTTGCTATTAGACTTACACAACCTGAACTAAATTAGCTGCGTAACGTTTAAAAATTCTAAAGGGGTTCCTCTTTCTGACGTCATATTTGACTGATAAGTACAATCATCACTCAATTATGTGATCAGTTCATGCATTCAAAATCAGGATAATCGTGTGTGAAAATCTTCTCCCTATGTAAGGTGGATCAAGATAAGTTGTTGAGGTATTTTTCTTATGGAATGTTGTCGCAACACAACGCTCTGATTTCTCACAAAGATTTCTCACGAGGATTTCTCTAAAAATAAGTTTTACATTCAGCTCTTAAACGGATTTACTGGGCTGAGACGATGGGGACGAGCTTATAAGCTCGGATAATCTCAATAGCTCTGTTCAGATTACTTTCTACGTTCTGTTTGGATTACCATGACAACCACAAAATAATTGTAAACAAAATCGTATGCTACCATTGTAAACAAATTATGAAAACATTCCCGAGTTGTTATGAGGATGGGCCGAGGATGTGCCGAGCAATTACCGAGTAATTTCCGATTATGGAGAAATATTAAAAATCTTTACCAAATAAGGATAACAAAAATCTTTTTATATAACAAAAATAGCTTTCTAAAACAATATGAAATGTTTTCTTGTTTTTCTTAAGGCATGTTTTGAAGATGTAAAATTAGAAAAATGTGGGTGGCTTTGTTTGGGTGCAAAGGTCAATGTATTGATTAGCATTTCTATTTGATTATCGTCATGGTAATTTTGAATTTCAACTTCAGGTTCTCAACTCTTTTTCCTTTGCGGAAAATATTTTGAGGTTTTCCGCGCATAAAGCGCTGTTTGAAGTAAAATGGGAGACCCATTGCGGGCGTTCACCTAAGCGGATATTTCTAACTAGGTTACAAAAGTAAAATGCCAGATTATTATCAATTTCATTAGCAAAAAGTGTGAAAAATGCTTGGCAGTAGTCGGTTGATTTTTAAGTGATAAAGATTTTAAACCATGGAAACTTTTATAACAGCAATTTTGAAAACAGTAAACACTAAAATAACCTCGTTCCCATGTTTTTCCCCTTTTTGACAAGTTTAGACGAAAGAAAAAGTACTGGATTTGAAGTTGGCATCACGAACAAGCGAAAAGAAGAAAGATATTCCTTGCGCAAAATATGCAAACATTGTTCTCAACAGTAATCTCGTCCTCAGCCTCTCTAAGAGTAAGTGACTTCGTTATTCAGCAATAAAATTAGGTAGGGGTGTGTGTCACAAAACGTAATCAACAAAAGGGCGTTCAATGCGTGTAGCTTTTGTGAATAAATAACTTCATTACCTGCTCGATATTCCCTGTCAAAAAGCCAGAGATTTCCTGTAGACATAAATCTAAATGGAACGTAAAGGACCTGTAGAACATTCACTATAGAGGTTGTAGGATCACTGAGTTCAAATGGAGCTTTAAGATCGAAGATACACGATTCTTTTAGGATTCATCATTTATCTTTGTTACTTGTGATTTTGGCTGCCTTTTTTTTTTTTTTTTTTTTTTTTTTCTTTATTTTTTTGCCGTTGAAGAATTTACAGTTTTCCGTAAAAATAAAATACAAATCTTAAGCTATTATATCGTATAATCTAAAGATAGGATTGCATATGCTAAAAATATTAGCTAAAGAGGTAAAAAATGGCAGGAGCGAGAAGAAGGCTATAATAGCCTTATCACCAAGCCCCCAACCTATATAAAAGGTTAGCATTGAAGATGATGAGGAGTTGTGTTATATGTGTCGTACGTTGTAACTGTCGTGTGTTCTAAAATAAATATAGATTGTCAGTAGTCAATAGTTTATGTCTTAGTTTATGTTTAAATTCGTTAAGTGATGTAATAGTTTTCATGTCGTTACCAAGAAATGTATTCCACAATTTAGGTCCTCTGCTAGTTATAGAGAACTTTGTGATTGTATAATTAATCCTAGGTTGAAAAAAACTGTTAATTGAAAATCTGGATGGATATTTATGTTGTATCTTCTGAAACATATTATTAAATACTCTTGGTAACATATTGTTTTCAAGCTTAAACATAAAAATAAGAGTTTGATAAATGTTTAGTTGGTATACATTTAGTACATTGAGCTTTTTTAATAACTCTCTGGAGTGAGTGTACCTGTCAACATTTAAAATAATTCTGATTGCATGTTTTTGTTTATTTTGTAATTTTGTCAATTTTGTAGCGTTGGTGCTGCACCACGCAATATTTGCATATTTTAGATAGCAGTGAATGAAAGAAGAATATATGTTTTTTAAACAATTCTGATCTAGAACAAATTTTGCTTTAAATAGGATGCCAATATTCTTTGCGACCTTTTCTTCTAAAATATTTATATGTTCTCTCCAAGTAATATTTTCATCAAGAATAACTCCTAAAAATTTCATGGATTGTGCTCTTTTTATACTTATATTATTAATAGATAAATCAGGAAATTTCAATGGTATTTCATCTTTTTTATTTTGCCTGTGAAAAAGTGTGTACTTTGTTTTAGAAATATTTAGGGACAGTCTGTTTGCCTTAAACCATTCTGCCAGCTTAGAGAGTTCATTATTGACTGTGCGAAATAATGTTTTTATATCTTTATGTGCATAAAACAGATTTGTATCATCTGCAAATAAAATTGAATGTAAAATATTCGAAGCTTTGTTTAAATCATTTACATATATAAGGAATAAGAGTGGTCCTAATATGGAACCTTGTGGAACTCCACAGATGATTGTTTTGTAATTTGTACATCCACCGTCAAAGGAAATGTACTGTTTTCTATTGGATAAATAACTTTCAAACCACCGAATGTTTGAGTTGTTGATACCATAGTTTTTGAGTTTTTCTAGTAGAATTTTGTGATCTACGGTGTCAAATGCTTTGCTCAGATCTATGAAAATTCCTTTCGAATGTTTATGTTGCTGGATTAGCTGAGAGGATGTAAAAGTGGTCAAAGTTGATGTGGTTCACCTTTGTTTGCGCAGGAAAAGTGGAAACAAGAAGTTATTAGATTAAAAAAAAACTGTTGCATGACACCGTATGATGGAGCATTCTTGTGCCCAGAGCTTGTTGAGGTTTATATCAAAGGTTTATTCAAAAGAGCTCTGGGAACAAGAATAATAATGATGGAGTTTACTGTGTGAGAAATAGAGGACCTAAATTGGCGAATGTCACCGAAAAGACGCTCGTTCTATTAAATAGAATTTGATATTCCCGAAAATAATCAAGTTTAACATACACAGCACCATTTACCTCGGAGGCGAAAAGAAAAACTACCAGAAAGCACAACGTTGTTAAGAAACAAATAGGCCTGGGGATGGGGTTGAAAAATAACTGGCACTGGAATCCCAATAAAGTCATTTGCGCACAGTGAAATGCATTTGTAGAAGACACAACGCTCCTCCATGGATGGAAAGCGTAAATATTCATCACATGTCATCAAACTTCTACAACTATTTTTTGACGTCTTATAATTTAATCTCTATTTGAAAGCGAGGTTTAACATGTTCTCAAAAAGGCCATCGAAATTTGAGTTAAGTTTTACAATAATCTTTTCCATTTCTCGTCAAATCTAAAATAAGCACTAAAAGCGAGGTTGCTATATCTTTATGCCGAATTCAAGTTAGATAAGAAAAGCACACTGGAGGAGTAAGGACTATGTGCATATTAGACCCGAGGTTCGTTCTCCACCCGACATTCTTCGGTCGGTAAGCACAGCGCTAATAATGTCCGCGCTATTAGCTAAAATTTAGGATGAATGTATTAAAGCAAGGTTGTTAAAGTCTGTGTAAAGATGGTGTAAAATGCTTTTTTAAATTGCAAGCATAAAAATGTTTGAGCTGTGAAAATTTTGAAAAAGTTGATCAAACGTTTTTTTCAGAGAGAAGCAATCATTATCACAATATAGCGCAAGTCAACCTAGACACAAATCCTTTTTTGCTTCTCCAATAGAGAACTGGTACACGACGCTAGTTAGGAAACTGGTAACGAACTGGGCAAACTAGGTCAGGTGATAGAAGTGAACGCTGGGAAATATTTTATAAATAAGGTCAACCAATTTCCACTCTTACAATCAACTCCCTTTTTTGGCAAGTTCTGTTTATTTATTTATTGTTCCATTTGTGACTTTGTCGTCCTGCGTGATTTTGTAAACATCTCAGGGTTTTAAGAGAAACGAATTTCGGACTGCAACGAATTTTTGACACTTGTTTAATGACGTAATTCGAGCAGCTCGTCATCAAAGTGATTTGACTGCAATCTTGCAGCAAAATATTGTAGAGTGCAACCATAAAAATTTGATATTATAATACGAAATAGTTTTTTTTGAATATATTATTTATGTGTTCTCTTCCTAATATGTTCAAACAAAAGAAATCAATAAATAAAATATAACATCTTCCCCAACATTTTACCATTTTTTGAAAAGACCTATCAAATTTTAATGAGCATAGTAGATAATTTTCATTCATATTTTATCAGTTTCATTCAAGTTGAAAATCACGAGTGCCCAGCTTAGACTTTGAACATCATTCAGAAGAGAAAAAATTAGTTCGGTTGCAGAAAGAGTTGAGATAAGTCGCAAACGAAAATTAAAAAACAGGAAAATTTTTGCATATCACAAAGCACATATGTGGACACGCGCAAGACTTATCGAAACTCTTAAAAAATTCTACAAGTCGCGTTTATCGAAAAGAAACGAGAATGAATTCACCTGTATCGATTGCTTGCGAATGAAAAAACGAAAAGAAGTTACGATGAGAATATCGAAACATGATAATGGAGAAAACGAAGATTTTATCGTATGCTTACACAATCGATACACGAACGCGAAGAAAAAACATCAAAACAAACGATACTACTCGAACAGGTATGACTCATCGAGATCACTACACGAAAGACAAACTATCGAGACAAGCTTTTGCATTCTCTGCTCGCTAATAAACAGCTCGAGACGTTTAGATGTCCCATTACGTTATATATAACCTAGATATGCAGCATACATATTTGTACATATAGATCTTAGAAAATTTTTTAGAAATACATTTTTATGAACATATATAAAGTTGTATATATATATATACCATGCATACGAGAACTATAGTGCGTTTAATGCATGCAAATACTGTACATATATCAATTTTGTATTGTATATTATGTATATATAGTACACAACCATATATGCTTGGTATACATTTGATGTATATATGTATACGTATATAAATTTGTAAATATGTTGTTATTATTACTTTTGATAGAAAAGTTGCTGTTTTTTTCTTACAGTTTTGTATATAGAAAATTTAAAATTTTGTTTTTATGAATACGTTTTTTATTTCTTTATGGAATGTGTTTTACGAAAAATTCTGGTTTGGAAAATTGGAAATTTTGAACTTTTTTACCTATTGTTTTGAGAAAAAAAAATAAAAAATTAATGCGACTAAAAATTTACGAAATACAGACCCATTTAATTTCAAAAAGTTGCTATGCAATTATTATATTGTTGTATATAGATTTGTATATATTTATACTTTACTGTATTTTATTTCTTTATTTTGAAACGGGAAAAACAACTTTTCATTGTATATATAATATAGAATTAGAAAGAATTTATTGATGTTAAATTTACTCGCTTATTCAGTTACAACATTTTATCTTCCCGTAACTATAATATGGTTAACCAAGCTAAGTATCGGTCTGGCAAAAAAGCTGAATACACAACATAAACAGAAAATGGATTCCTTGGTTAGATTTGGTTCATCGCGATTCAAAAGAAAGTCCGCAGAATTGGTTGAAAAAAGTTTGACAAATATTAACATATATCTTTCCTTTCACAGTTAGAGGTGATGTCCAACGAATATCCAAAACAATATTCTTGTTTTCAAAACGTTTTATAGTGTGTCTTTTCAAAGGTGTCGCCTTTCAAAATAGTAGCTTTTATGTGCAGGCTTGGTTCTGCAAAATACCGAACAGTAAAGTTAATATTTAATTCTTCTTTTTCAAACTTTCAAACTCATTTCTTCTTTTTCTTTTTTTTATTCATTCCTGTTGCGTTTGTGCTTTCGTTGCTAAGGTTACAACATTCATCCTTGGCCATACTGACGACATTGTGATAGTTTGTGAAGTTAGGACAGGGTTTTAAATTATTGATTTCTTTGCCAACTTTTTGTAGAGTTTTTACTTCCTTTTTGCGCCTCTTGTTAAAAATGTAAAACATAAGCTGATTCATTGTTTGTTGCTGTTGTTGTTGTTGTTGTTGTTGTTGTTGTTGATACTTGAAAATTAACCGAGCTGCTACAACACACTGTCACCAGTAAACAACATATCTTTCAAAATTGTTTTTATTTTATTTTTTAACTAAGCTATTAACTTAAATGTCTTATTACAATTTTTTTGTGAGTTGAACTATTAAGAGATTAGTTAAAAATCCTTTTATTCATATCTATGCTTTCTATTAGTAAAGCTAAATCCTGGGTCTCAAGTTGCTGTTTACGTTTGTAAGAGATTCATCAAGGCCAACGACTTGAGGGAAATATACTGACTAGGGAGGCCCAGGCATTTCGTGGCTGAATTAATTTTTTTTCCAAATTTAAAACCATCAGTTGGCCTAAAATGATATTTATTTAAAATGTTAGGATGAAGAAAAAAGTACTAAGCTTAGCTATCCTAAAAAAAGTCAATTTTTTATGATGGTTGTTTAAATAAGCGAAGCTAAAATACAACGCTTCTAAATTACTTTAAATACAATAATGTTCACATGGAATAATTGTAGCAAGATTACGCAGTTACGTTGACAGTATTTGGTTAGGAATCTCCAGTTTGTAGAATCCATCTTGGTTGTGTCTGATTTCATGCCCAGAATTAACCCCACAATTGCTACTAACAAGGCTTACATCGTTAGTCCTAACGTATAATGGCAAACGTGACATTAGTTTTCAGGTTGATACACCCTTTTTTATATATAAGAAACCTCTTTGTAGAAAACTGACTAGTCGCCTTCCAAAAAAAATAAGAATCTTTTTACTACTTATAAAATTTTTAAGTCAGTAACTTTTGCACACATCAATCACCATAGTAACAATTACACTTGCACAAGAAGTGTAACCGCCGGGGGGGGTAGGGTGGCACAGCCCCCCCTCCCCCCAATAATTTTCCTACTAATAAAAAAAAAAAAAAGAGTGAAAGAAAGAAAGAAAGAAAGAAAGAAAGAAAGAAAGAAAGAAAGAAAGAAAGAAACTTCTGACAACGTCAATAATTGCATAAAAAGTAGATTTGATCAACCAGATTTTCGCATTTACAGCCACCTCTAAGAGAAGTCTCTTTGAAGGCTGTTAGGATAGATAGCTGGGCTAATGATTTGAACAAAATCATTACGTTTTACGGTAAAGAATTTTATAGGTTATCTTTGGAAGTTGAATTAACGTTGCTACCACAAGCAGCTAAATTTTTCGGTTTTGAAGCAAAATTTTTCACAATTTCGGATTTAGTGTCATTTCTCTAAAAGTAAGATAACCCAAGAAAACTACTTTTGTCTGAAATTATAAAAGTGGGAAAACTGATGTAAGTTATGCCTGCTACAAATGCTGTTAGCGAACGATGTTTTTCAGCTTTGAAACACGTAAAAACTTACCTTCGAGCTACAACCACTGATACACGGATGAATAATCTGATGGTATTACATATTCACAAATCATACACTGATAATATGGATTTCTATGAAGTAGCAAACGAATTTATTAAAAAGAGAGAAAGTCGTTCAGGAATATTCGGACCCTTCCCATAGATCATTATTATAAAGATCACTGAATGTTTTAAGGGCGCTGGCAGCACATTTTAAAAAGTCCAAATGCGATGTAAACTTTCTAAAAAGTGCCAGCACCCTTAACATTTTCAGTGTTCTTATCATTTTTTATATTATTGTAGTCGTGTAATGTAAATATGTACCTCTTTCTATGTTTTGGTTTCTGATGGAGATTTTTATCAAATATTGATGCCAATTAAACAATGCAGCTTTTCTAAATTACAAAAATATCGAAACATTCATCGTGATTTTTAACATTGAACCATGAGATCGTTGACGTCTGGAAGGGCATTTCCGCCAATCTAGAGATGTAAAATTTAAAAATTTTCTTCCTCGGCGCCCACCATGGGGGCGCCTCGAGTGGCCACCATATAAAGCAAAATTCATATATCTCATTTTTCTATATAGCCTCCCCCCAATATTAAAATTGTAGTTTCGGCACTGTAGGTTATTCTGACAAATCGAAAGACTACTGGAAAAAATTACCGATCTCAACGGAACAGTCGTCATTTTAGATGATGAATAAAAGGTGGACAAAGCGTTACTTTATCTTTTCTTGTATATATGTGGATGAAGTCTCTTTCTTGTGTCAAAATAACGGCGAAAATATATCTATCTATCTAAATATCTAAATCATGTTTTAATAGACCTCGTCAAAATTAAGAAAATTGTTAGCAAACTTTTTCTAGTAAAATGACCTCAGGATTTAAGAAATTTTACATTTACTTTTTTTTCCTTTGTGGCAAAAACGTGTATGACATAACACAGATCTTATGAATCTGACATCACTGTTAAAAAAACGGTTTTTGTCAGGTGGTATTAACTATCTCTTGCTTTGCGAGATAGTTAACACCACCTACGGTTAATACCACCTACGGTTAATACCACCTACGGTTAATACCACCTACGGTTAATACCACTTACGGTTAATACCACCTATGGTTAATACCACCTACGGTTAATACCACCTACGGTCCCTGCTTTCTTGTGGAGAGTCCAAGGTAACGTGTGTTAAAAATATTATTTGAAGACAGTTCACCACTTAGTCGGCATATGTTTTGCGCATTCGTCATTCGAAATGCACATGAAAGGAGCGTGGTTAAGGTCGGTAAAGTTCTCGGATTTCATGCAACAACACACAGTGACCGTAAACTTGGCAAAGCGATGACACATCCTATGGATGCGATCGTTAAAAGTACTCTAGAAAGTTTGACCAAGGAAAAGAAGAATTTATCACACAACCACTTTTTGTTTGGTTCATTGTCAGGGGAAATTTGGGACATGAAAATTGAAGAATTTGAACGAAATTCTGTAAAATTTTAAAATCAAAACTTTTCTAAATTTTGTGGGGAACAATAAAAACCTCTTTAGAACTTCATAAAAAGAATAATCACATTTATTTAAAAAAATACACATTTTCTTATTGAAGCATGTTCCGATACATCCTATGTCATTATCAAAGTATGTTACATTAAAAATATATACATATATATACATATACATACATTAAACAATCAATGATTAAACAAAATTACAAAATATACGACACGATTTTCAAACTAGGGAGGGGGGGAATTCTCTATGTGGGAAATTTTTTGGTCATCTTTTCACGTGTCGTAAGGTTTGCAATTAAAAAATAAAGTCGTAAACAAGTAAACGTGTTAAATATTACAATTAATAGTGTTGATTAATGTTCAGGGTAAAACAATTACAATAACTCTTATTAAAATACGAAATAATTTTTTTAGGGTACATGTTTTACTTGCTTATTCAAATCAGAGTTATTTTAGCGTTTGTTACTGATAAACAAGTCAAACTAATTAGTCCACATGTTGATCTGAAAGCAAACAGGGCGAAAAAAAACTAATTACCAAAAACTTGTGACAAGCGATTTCTCAACCTCGAACGAATTCCCTTTTTAGAGAATTATCATACAGGTCATGACTGAAAGTTCAAAATATCTACACACCAAGTTGGCCACTTAAAATAAAAACATAGATGCGTTTACTTTCATTGTTTCCATAATATCGATATTTGTTTTCTCTTCATCACTTGTCTTAAATTTGTCGCTTGAGTTTTTGGTGTTACCTTTTATGACGTAACGTTTTGCCAATGCTGTCAGGAGGGACCTAACTTTTAAGAACTGTTCAAAGCAAATGATATATCTTGGTCTTACTTCTTCTTCGTCTTCGCGTTCGCATCGACCAAAAAACAACAACTGAACCGACGACTTCATATCTTCTTTGGTTCACTCTTTTTAAGTTCGTTAATAACAGGATAATATTCCAAGTAAGCTGGACGCAATATTTAGCTATAGTTTTCTATTCGTGTTTGCTTCTCAATATTTTTTTTCTTTGACACTAATAATAATAACAACTGGTTTTACCTTTTGAATATAAATCGAGACTAAACTCTATGTTTAATAATAATTTGACCCGGCGGGACAATAATCAATTATCATATGAATAAAATAATAAACAACGTTTTTACGTTTTCTACGAACAATAGAAATTCAATTCCCTTGACTTTTGTACTATAAAGAGGATTTCAAACGGCAACTAAATATCAGTTAGCTCCCGGTAACTCGAACACCGGATAACTCGAACTTTCATTATCTTGAACAACTCGAACTTTTTATTCGATAAAAAGAAATCAAAGAATAGATTTTTAGTTTTTATTAACTCCTGATGTAATATCGATAGATAATGTTGTCTGTCAAGAAAAAATCAATTTACAAGGGACTTGCATGCCTTTTTCATTGCCTTGATTGCACTTTTTCACACAACCTCGATCACACGGCTTTTTTTTCTCTTTTTGATATAAGTGGCAACGAGAAAGAAATTGTCCTGGCATCGGCTGGTGGTCTTACAAAGGCCGTCCCAAAAATTTGCGGCGAGTGACTTTTAAATATTTTGAGGTGGCGAGGGCGCAATGCAAAAACAAGATGGCGGTACGCAATGTAGCGCTTGTTTGTTGTGCAGTTTTACTATAGCCAGCAAATGAATTTGGTAAACTTTTTAAAAAACGTGTTTTTGGTAAATTTTTTAAAAAATCTTTTGTTGAGAAGTTAGATGAAGAAGTTGAAACGTTCTCACTTCGAAACAGAAGGCACCTGTCTTTATTTATTGTCAATAGCTTGAATTATGGTAGTTACACATTTTTTCAATATATATTTTTAGCCTTATATATGTGAACACTAAAAAAGTAAAAAAAAAAATGTGAACGAAATTACAACAGAATCCGATAAAGCTTGTACGAATGTGGTTTTTCCATGCCACAATTCGTCGCACCATTTCCAAACTCTTTGGCATTGTCTGAATGGATAATTTTTGGTAATCCAAAGACAGTTAGAAACCTATCCACAAACCTTTCTGCAGTTTCCTCTGCTGTTTTGCGTACAAGTGGAAACAGGACATGAAACTTTGAAAAATGATCAACAATGTGACCAATATACCGGAAACTACCATCTGGTTTCGACTGCATGTCAATAAGATCAATCTGTAAATTACATTTTTACCATTATTATAAAAAAAGTTTACAAAATAAACACAGTCACATTTACTTGATAAAAATACTGCTGTAATGATTATGAAAATAAACCTGGCTGAGAAAATCAATAATTACCTGTATTCTCTGCAAAAAGCAACAAGATATAAGTTGTATATACCTACTTTAATGCCCATGTTGTGCAGTACCTAATGTTTAAGAACATTTATGCCCATGAAAAAAATACTCTCTAGTTAGTTTTTTTTTTATCCACAGTGAATAATTCTCTGCAATGAACTCTCTTAAAAATATCGAACATTTGTGTATCTGTAACAACACGCGTAAAACTACCAAGAGGTGAGTCACTCTATAATATGCGATAAATATTTCTTTCTCGCTGTCCCTTATATCAAAAAGAGAAAAAAAAGCCCTGGGATCGAGCTTGCCTCTTCCCGGTAACTACACCTCTTGAAAAAATCGCTTTAACTTGAACTATAATCACATTTTAGACTAAATTCGACTTACGGGAGCTTTGTTTCACATTCATTAAGTCGGACTATTTTTCTCGGTCCCTTGGAGGTTCGAGTTATCGGAAGTTAACTGTATCTTGGTTCGTTATTAGACAGTATAGGCTCGTTTTCATTTGGCTTCTTTTTGCGCTATAGTACAAAAAAGGCTCAAGAGTTTTATGCTCTCGAAATTTAAAAAAATTTTAATGTGTTTAAATTTTTCACACGTGAAATAAAATTTATAGGTAGGTAAAGTGCTTCTGTTTCTTTTTTTAGAGAACTGGCAAAGCTATAATTCAAAATATGCCGTTAGCCGAATGGATGTAAATAATCATTACAAAATGCCGTTAACCGATAAAAACGTTATTTTTTAATCATCTCATACAGTTTGATCAAGGAAAACACTTTTTAATGGAACGGGTTGTTTCACTTTGACCGTTTATGTAATCAATGTCCTCTTTGTTTCTCACCTTCGTCATGTTTCTAACTAGTCGTTAGCCGGTGGAAAAATTCACAGGTTTGCTTGTCTTCAGATTGTCGCCTGTCGTACATTTTCCCTTTCGCAACCTCGTTTCCAGGGCTTTTTTACTTTTGTCTGAAGTTATAAAAGTGGGAAAACTGATGTTTGTTATACCTGCTACAAATGCTGTTAGCGAACGATGTTTTTCAGCTTTGAAACACGTAAAAACTTACCTTCGAGCTACAACCACAGATACACGGATGAATAATCTGATGGTATTACATATTCACAAATCATACACTGATAATATGGATTTATATGAAGTAGCAAACGAATTTATTAAAAAGAGAGAAAGTCCTTCAGGAATATTCGGACCCTTCCCATAGATCATTATTATAAAGATCACTGAATGTTTTAAGGGGGCTGGCAGCACATTTTAAAAAGTCCAAATGCGATGTAAATTTTCTAAAAAGTGCCAGCACCCTTAACATTTTCAGTGTTCTTATCATTTTTTATATTATTGTAGTCGTGTAATGTAAATATGTATCTCATTCTGTGTTTTGGTTTCTGATGGAGATTTTTATCAAATTTTGATGCCAATTAAACAATGCAGCTTTTCTAAATTACAAAAATATCGAAACATTCATCGTGATTTTTAACATTGAACAATGAGATCGTTGACGTCTGGAAGGGCATTTCCGCCAATCTAGAGATGTAAAATTTAAAAATTTCCATCCTCGGCGCCCACCATGGGGGCGCCTCGAGTGGCCACCATATAAAGCAAAATTAATATATGTAATTTTTCTATATAGCCTCCCCCCAATATTAAAATTGTTCTGACAAATCGAAAGACTACTGGACAAAATTACCGATTTCAACGGAACAGTCGTCATTTTAGATGACGATGATAAAGGTGGACAAAGCGTTGCTTTATCTTTCCTTGTATATATGTGGATGAAGTCTCTTTTTGTGTCAAAATAACGGCGAAAATATATCTATCTATCTATTTATCTAAATCATGTTTTATTAGACCTCGTCAAAATTAAGAAAATTGTTAGCAAATTTTTTCTAGTAAAATGACCTCAGGATTTAAGAAATTTTAAATTTTTTCGTTGTGGCAAAAACGTGTATGACATAACACAGATCGTAAATGAATCTGACATCACTGTTAAAAAACTATCTCCTGCTTTGCGAGATAGTTAATACCACCTACGGTTAATACCACCTACGGTCCTTGCTTTCTTGTGGAGAGTTCAAAGTAACGTGTGTTAAGAATATTATTTGAAGACAGTTCACTACTTAGTCGGCAAATGTTTTGCGCATTCGTCATTCGAAATGCACATGAAAGGTGCGTGTTTAAGGTCGGTCAGGTTCTCGGATTTCATGCAACAACACACAGTGACCGTAAACTTGGCAAAGCGATGACACATCCTATGGATGCGATCGTTAAAAGTACTCTAGAAAGTTTGACCAAGGAAAAGAAGAATTTATCACACAACCACTTTTTGTTTGGTTCATTGTCAGGGGAAATTTGGGACATGAAAATTGAAGAATTTGAACGAAATTCTGTAAAATTTTAAAATCAAAACTTTTCTAAATTTTGTGGGGAACAATAAAAACCTCTTTAGAACTTCATAAAAAGAATAATCACATTTATTTAAAAAAATACACATTTTCTTATTGAAGCATGTTCCGATACATCCTATGTCATTATCAAAGTATGTTACATTAAAAATATATACATATATATACATATACATACATTAAACAATCAATGATTAAACAAAATTACAAAATATACGACACGATTTTCAAACTAGGGAGGGGGGGAATTCTCTATGTGGGAAATTTTTTGGTCATCTTTTCACGTGTCGTAAGGTTTGCAATTAAAAAATAAAGTCGTAAACAAGTAAACGTGTTAAATATTACAATTAATAGTGTTGATTAATGTTCAGGGTAAAATAATTACAATAACTATTATTAAAATACGAAATAATTTTTTTTAGGGTACATGTTTTACTTGCTTATTCAAATCAGAGTTATTTTAGCGTTTGTTACTGATAAACAAGTCAAACTAATTAGTCCACATGTTGATCTGAAGTCAAACAGGGCGAAAAAAAACTAATTACCAAAAACTTGTGACAAGCGATTTCTCAACCTCTAGCGAACGAGCATAATGATACTAATTCCCTCTTTATAGAACTATAATACAGGTTTATGCTAAAAGTTCAAAATATCGACACACCAAGTTGGCCACTTAAAATAAAAACAAAGATGCGTTTACTTTCATTGTTTCCATAATATCGATATTTGTTTTCTCTTCATCACTTGGCCTAAATTTGTCGCTTGAGTTGTTGGTGCTACCTTTAACGGCGTACCGTTTTGCCAATGATGTCAGGAGGGAACTAACTTCTTTTTCCTCTTGTCGTTTGCATCGACCAAAAAACAACAACAGAACCGACGACTTCATATCTTCTTTGGTTCACTCTTTTTAAATTCGTTAATAACAGGATTAATATTCCAAGTAAGCTGGACGCAATATTTAGCTATAGTTTCCTATTCGTGTTTGCTTCTCGATATTTTTTTTCTTTGACACTAATAATAATAACAACTGGTTTCAGTTATGCTGAAATCTGAATTAACCCACACCTGAATGAACAAAAATCGAGACTAAACTCTACGTTTAATAATAATTTGACCCGGCGGAACAATAATCAATTATCATATGAATAAAATAAACAACGTTTTTACGTTTTTTACGAACAATAGAAATTCAATTCCTTTGACTTTTGTACTATAAAGAGGAGTTCAAACGGCAATTAAATATCTCGTTAGCTCCCAGTCACTCGAACACCGGATAACTCGGACTTTCATTATCTTGAACCATTTTCTTAGATCCCTTGAACTTTCGTATACTTTTCGTAGACTTTTTTATTTTCCTTAACTTCACCAAGTTTTCTTTTTTTGTAGCGGAATTGTTAATAAAACATCAGATCTTGCGTCAGATTCACTTTGACCGTTTATGTAATCAATCTCCTCTTTGTTTTTCACCTTCGTCATATTTTTAAAAATTTACGGGTTTGCTTGTCCCCAAATTTTAGCCTGTCGTACATATTTCCGCATCGCAACCTCGTTTCAAGGGCATTTTCCCTTTTTTGATTCTCAGTATTAAAGATCTCAGGAGGCACAAGACCATGAGGAGGAGGTTGCCCGTGTCATTATTTTGTGCATTATGTCCGCCTGGTAACTTGAAGTAATAAAATTACTCAAACGGGGGTTCGAAATAAAACTGCAGGGCAGCCAGTTTGTAATTTGTCACAGTACTTCAAATATCATTTTTGATGCAAGAGAGAAAAACAATGTTGTCAAAGGTAGAATGAATTCACCTTTTGCGCTGAGCTGGAAAGATGCTCTTATAAGCACAAAGAATTTCTTAACCAGTTGTAATTTTGTCAAATTTCCCCCCTGTATTAACTAAAAGCTCTTGTGTTTTCTGGCGCTTACGGAAAATTCAGCCAAATGGAAACCTTATTAATAAGCCACTAATCATCATCACTAAACGAAACAGAAAATATGTTGCGGACCAACACCTCCGACTTTTCATAAACCATTTTACAACACTTTTTTTTTATTTCCTTTAACCTTAGTTTATTAATATTTTAATTAAATTGTAATTTTTCAAATAAATAAATATTGTACATCATTATCAACAAACAGAAATGTTTAAAAGTAAAAATATAAAAAGTAAAAAAAAATAAAAGAAATTTACAACATTTTACCACATGCTCTAAAAACTACTGGTAATTCAAACCGCGCTGGTCTGGACACCAGTACAGCAGCTTATAGGTAAAAAAATTAACAACCTTCCTTGCAGAGTGTTAGCATTTGTCACTATATCATTTTGTGTTCTAACTTTATTAACAGGAAAGATATTTAGCACTGATATATATGTGGAATGTTGCTCTTTCACACCCAAGCTACCCATCTCGACATTGGTTAACTAAACAAAAATGTGGAATCAAATATTTCCTGAGCCTCGCTATTATGATGATAAACAACAGACTGATAACAACCTGCGCTGAGCAAGAGGTGGAAATACTACGAATTAAAAAAAACTATTTGAATGACCATCAATATGTTTATATAATATATAATCTTTATAACTTTTTATGCTAAATTAACAAAAAGTAGAATGCATGAATATATTTATGCGGCTATGTATAATAAAATCAACTTTGTTCTACAAATTCTCAACATTTTTTTACAACTTAAAGGATTGTTTTCATACCATGAAAACTTTGAACACTCACAGCGTTCACTTTGCCGTCACCGATAAGCATATCTTCAGAAAGTAAGATTATATGAAATCTCATCTCTTATAAATCATCTTTTTACTCTTTTTTTCAACATCCTCCATTTCGCAACATTCATTCAAATATTTTGTCATATCCGCATGTTCTTCATCAGCTTTATTTACTTACTCTATCCTAATACATCAATTCAGCTATCAACTCCGCAGATGTGGAAACATCTCGGGGAGTCCTTCTGCATCTTCACTCAGCATTTCATTTCACTACTACTACTGGTACTACTACGTATTACGCGCACATAAATGTGACAAAGTGGTAGAAATGACATCGATGTATATATAACATATGTATTAAAATCTTAAACCACATTCTCCTTTCATTTAAATTTTTCTATCGCCAGAAGGCTTCGTTTTTATCATGGATATACCTTTTAGTATATCTATGTTTGTATGCATATAAAAACCAATACTGATAACTTTTCAATTTGTTTCAATTTAAGACTTTAAATCAACCAGATTACTCGCACAATCTCTTCTGGTATAATCTAAGCATCGATATACTGAAATTTCAACAAAAATATACTATTTACATCAGTGAATAATATAAATATTATCATGTCATGAACAAGCGAGTTTATTCTAGGCTACGTTTCAGGTTGTCAATTAGACAAAATACTTTCAAACCAAGCTCGGCGTTGCATAACACATGTAGCCTACTGAACACTCTACACACATTTTTACCTCCAGTTTCTTTTCAACGTCCTAAGTTTTTAAAAACGTTTTTATCATCTGTGTATCCTCTTACACTTCTTCCAAAATCCTTCACACACTGCAGATTCTTGGAGGAAACCGTTTGAGCTGTTCATAAATGTCCCAACTTTCTCATCATACTGTTCCCCATTTTCTAACTATCAATCTTTTAATACTTTTCTCTCGTTCATTTTAATTTCCGTTTTCCAATAACTTTATCAACCACTATTCAAACCTACTTTCCTTCCCAGTCATGTTATTGGAAATTTGATAGTTGTTAGTCAGTTAAAACAAAAAAATCAAGGAAAGGAAAGAAATAACACGCAAGAAAAATTATTGCTGTCTCTTTTCGTAGCACGCAATAAATTAACTATGAGAAACTAACAAGCTAAAAGCTATTACTCTAGAAATTAGATCTTTGTTCACAGAAGTTTTTTGTTGTTGTTTCTGATGTTTGAAACAGGTTAGGCTTACGCCCTTTACTACTACGCCTGCGGGCGTTGTAATAAAGAAATACACGAACATTTATTTTTGTGTTATTTGTAAGCTTAGCGATATCTAAGAAGGTAAGATGTATGAAAACCTCGTTCTCTTATGAGATAAAGAAACAGTGCATCGCATTAAAAGGGCGCCTTACACAACCTCGTCCTTAGGGTCTTGTGGCCCCTGAGCCGTTATTACGGAGTGACCAACAAACTTTTCGCCGCTATCAACTTCATCAACTTATCTTATCTTATCAACAAGGCAAAATGCCCTGGGAACGAGCCTTACAACCATTTTATATTTTACTATATTATATTTAAACTATCAAGAAGTACTATATAATGACTTTCAAACGAGTCTTGAATTCACGCAAGACACGATGGATAAAAAAATTTAATGAAATAAACACGAACATGTCTGATAAAATAAAATCAGAGATAGAAAATGCGATGGTCTTATTGAAGAAAAAAACCTTCTGGCGTAGCCATTAATGATAAATTGAGAGTTATAGAAGACAGGAATAGACGCAACAATCTAAGGATTCGACAAAACATAATTTTATTCTTCACGCTTTATTGCAGTTCATACATATAGTAAGTAAGTAAGTAAGTAAGTAACGGGAAGTT
>JASGCC010000506.1:0-25000 GCA_030067915.1 Hydractinia echinata | reverse complement strand
TATTTGCTTCTCAATTAAAGCTCCTTGCGCAGCAATATCTACTCTAACTTTATTGGTGGTTACTTTACTTGGTGAAAAACATTCCCCAGCCTTCATGTGAGATTATAGGGCATGCCATAGCCAGTAACAAGTTTGTTGCACACACATTGCACTGGTAAATTTCGGAGCAAGAGTTACAAACAGTCCCAGTAAGCTTGTTTATTTAGCGCAAATCCAAAGAATTTTGGCTTTTCTTTTACTTCATCCAGTCTCTTTAAGTAGCGCTTACTTTTGTTCTCCTTGATGGCATTGGAAACGCGTTTTTGCTTCTGTGTGATCTTATATTCATATATTTCAACCTGGCCACAAACTTTGTCTACCATGTCAGTAGTAAATGAATGAGAATTTTCATACTCAATTGAGCAACATTCTGTAGGAATAAAAATTCCCCTTCCTTTCGATCTTGCTGGAAGTAAAAACAACTTAAAAATCACTGCTTCGAAATCATTGCAGATATTGTTGGTAAAAGAAGCCAGCAGTAATAATTGTTGGGGTAGCCTCTTTAAGAGGTTTAAAAATATTGTTCTCATGATGTAGGTAAACGTATGATGTAAACCATGGGTAAAGGTTGCCTATGCAGATTGAGGATGGACAGAACAAGTATTGCGTCCACCCAATCTTTTAGTTTCTTTTCAGTATAGTTCATTCTATTAAGATCTGCACCCACAAATGCTCAGTAATTTAACTGTCTGCAAATAATAGTTTTTTGCCTGTTCAAAATAGTCACGTTTGCTGATCCAAAAACTTTTCCTAACATTAGAGTAGTATAGCTATCCGCTTTGTAATATTTTCTTCAATTTTAAGATTCGAAAATAGTTGTTAAAAAATAGGAAACATATATTTGTTGTGAACATAGTATTTGCGCATTGTGAAGAACAACTCTCTGTTCATTGAGTTAAATGCGTTGTTGGCATTGATTTGTAACATGCCACGAGTTTCCTGCTAAGCAGGAGAGTGGTTGCATGAGCAAGAACTTTTTGCAATCTGCCTACTGGCCAGCATACACTTGTAAATTATTACCAGATGTTTCAAGGATGTCATCTCGCAGTATTGATATCACAGCTTCGTATAATTCGTCTAGAACTTCCCCTATTCTCCAATACGACGATTTTTCGCTAAGGGTCAATCGGCATCCCATAAGTGGTGCAATACTGTCGAAGTCGTCAATTTCTTTCGTACTCAGCTTCTTTACAGCGTTTTCTTGTTATTTTTGCTTGGTGTTTTGTAGGGTGTTTGTTTTAACAACAGAAGCGGCACGACCATTGAACACCTTGCCTTATATGTTTACGTGAACGAATTAGAGCACCAAACTTCTATTTGGTTCTTCATTTCCTTTGTAAATTCTTTCCTTGAAGACCCTTTTTAAGGCGAAAATATTTCACCGCCACGCGGTATGATGAGCGTGGGTGTCGTTTATCTTTGTCTTTTAAAAGCATCTTCCGTAACAGGTTAGTCTGATAATTGTACAAACTTCTAGATCATCTCTCTCAGTTTGAAATTCTGCAATATAATGTTTTTACAACATTGTTGATGATTTTTGAAACCACTAAAACCATCTTAAATGTCCTTTCACAACTTTCACACTTCCAGCTCACGTCTGGAGTCGTCTTATTCCATAAAGTTCCCTTATACCAATAAAAAAACTAACAATAATGAATTTGAAATACCAGCAGAATAAGGTTATTATATACCCAAGCTCGACTCCAGCACCTTTTACCGTGGCGAGAAGCAAATAGTCCTGGGGACGAGGTTGAATATATACCTTAAAAAGATAAAAATCGGCGAGATTAGCAAATATGATAAAATACGCTAAATTTAAAATGCATGACCATATGTCAAAAATCCACGTCAAATTTGTCCAGTGAATTTCAAACGCAATACTTTTGTCAAAATAATCTATATTATAATACCCGTATACGTCTGTCCGTCACGCAAAATAGTACCACAAGTAGCGACACGCACCCGTGGATTTTTCCACGTGTAACCGACTAGTTACTGATAATTAACACGATAAATGTTGCATTTTTTGTCTATTTCCACTTTAATTATTACTTTCACTACTGTTGTGAATTAGCAGCACTTAGATTCACACAGATATTTATAAATAACACATTAAGAACAGAATATTTCTTCGTCTTATAATCTACAACGCGCAACTCAAAACATATATAAATATACGGTAGCCGATTTCTATATACAGGATACAACAATTACCTCGATAGACAAAATGTAGGAAGCACTCTTACTTTCGCCTCGCTCGACTTGACCAATATCGTCCAAGTGAAAACTCACCTTAACAAAAATAATTTAGGCGATAAACAAGGTTTTTTTCCCTCACCGACGTTGCAGAGGCAACACGTCCTGGGAACGAGGTTGGGTAAAAATTTTTAGAAGAAAAACAAATTTCTAACCAGACTTGTCATTATTCTTAGTTTTCTATTATTTGAAACAATAGAACCATTGTTTCAACCTCGATCCTAGGGCATGTAGCTTTTTTGATGTGAGGATAAAACATCTTCACATCCTCACATCCTCACATCTCTCTAACGTGAAATCCCAGCCTAATATTCTTATAAAGCATATTCTTATAAAAAAAGCTTGTAATATTTTTACTTTACTTTTATACCGATAAGGTATAACGAACACCTTAGAAAGTTGTCTATGTAAATAGAAATCTAGGTAATTTTCACAGTCTCAAGTAGCGAGCATCCTATACAAAAAGTATAGGATGTTCGCTACAAAGAGGTATATTTGGCTGGAAACTTTCACGCAGTGAATGCCAAAAAAACGTGCCCGCTTTGAAAGTCTCCGCTAGCTGAGATTTTTCTGTGACAGTTTGAGCGTGATTTGGTCGGACTCACAAAAAAAGCGTTCGCTATTACAACTCCACTATAGCTATAAACATGTCTGCAATTTTTTAAGGATTTTCACACCAATGCTAGGCCATAACTTTTTTTCCGACTTTTTTTTCCAACCTTACTTTTTTCCCGACTTTTTTTTTCCGACCAATTTTTTCGCCGATTTATTTTTTTTTAATTTTTTTTGCCAAACACCACTTTTTGCTGACTTTTTAACATCCTGTGCTACTCTTACAAAAATAGTTCATTGTGTGATTAGCTCGTAATCGAACGTTTACTCGTGCAATTGGAAATAATCGAACTCGTAATTTAAAAAAGTGGCAAGAATTCTATAATTTCTACATGATAACATTGCACTGCGTTCATAAAAAACACTCAGCGTTCCTCTCCATCTAGGAATCTTTTTTCAGTGTCCCAGCTCTAGTTTCCCGCTGGCGAAGACCTGTAAGATTGAAATACCGAAGTTTTCCAGGTTTCTCACACATTCTTTTACGAAACGTAAATAAAATATAGCAGTCAAAGAAAGTATTTTCTCACATATATTTTCTTTTAGTATACACAAAGTTAGCAACTCAATAAAAGATAAAAGTGTCATACATCTAGCATATTTACAAATTATTTTGACAACTTAACATAAAAATACAAAGTTTCATATATATATATTCAACATATTTACACATCAAGTTGGCCATTCACAAGAAAAACATATGTGCGTTCATGTTCATAATTTTCGTAGCATCGATGTTTGCTTTTTTCCCCTCAACCATCTTTTCACACTTGGTACTAGGTTTACCCCTTTTACTGCTTGTGAAGTCATCTTTAGTAGTTACCAGTTTCTTTTGTCCTTCGTCTCTCTGCTTGTGTCGAACAATAAGTGACAAAAAACTTAACGACTTCATTCTGGTTTTAGAATTACTTGTTAGTTTAATTCTTTCTTCTTTTTACAGTTTGTTGAATACCAGGTTTGTCCGATTTAGCTGCCGCAATATCCACTGATTCGGCAACATTCTGATTTTCAGTTTCAAGCCTACACTTTTAAAGGTTTTATTCAAAAAAGGGGAATTTTGGATTAGCACCGTTCAATGTAAATCGGAATCTTGATTTGTTTTCCCACTTTCGAAACCAGCTGACTTTTTACAGCATAGTTTTACCCTCTAATAAGAACAATAAAACGCATTTTTTTATCCCTATAATACTCCAATTTATGCTGTGCCTCTGATAATTCCCTTTATTAAAACTTTCCCTGCGAATAAAACTGCTGCAACGGAGAGCGGCTGGAGAGCAGTTAAACAGATTATATTAATTAATGATTCCAACAGCTTATTATGCGGTATGGGATTTAAATTATATAACTACACATTTTATTTTTATACACATATCGTAAACAACCGCGCTAGAGTGTGGCACGCCGACTAAGAAAAAAACAAAATGGCGACTTGTTTCTTCCGAAGAAAACACAATAATGATATGTTGCTTCCATACGAGTTAAAAGTACCTGCGAAAAACTTATGTGGACCTATGAAGCTTCCGCAAGCAGCACCAATTGATGACCCAAAATCACCAAAATTTGTACGAAGATCGTTATTGAGAAGCAGTGATCATGCGATTCAGTATCGCCCACGTACGTCATCGCGACACAGCGAGCGTTCGAGTCAGCTATCACCATTGCTATCAAGACATCGCGCCGGCTCGCTCCGAGGTCAGTTGTCATCAAAACGTAGTTTCGATTCTCCTGACACTTTAAGGAAAACCTTCGATCATTTTGATTGTAAAGAAACAGAACGGCTACCTTACACGAAAGAAAAACTTTGGGCTCAAGCTTTTATGTATAGTTGCCGATAGACAGATCCTATCGTCGTGTGCATGTTCCACTACGCATGCGTGTGCATGTTCTACTACGCATGCGTGTGCATGTTCTACTACGCGTGCGTTTTTGAATATTTTATTTCGTATATTACGTTAGATAATTTATAAATATATTGATATTGATATAAATAAAAAAGATATTTTGTATATTATTTTTTAGAAATAGATTTTATCGCTAAATTTTTCCTTCATTAGTCTTAGCTCGCGTCAACCAAAATCCTGGAACATCGGATACATGAACTGTCCCCTGAATTTCTTCTGTTCTGTGTGAATCTTTTTCTGTTGTTGTGAGGATATGCAACAATGAAAAACAACTTCAAGAACGAAAGTGGGTTCACTTTTCCTTTTCTCGAGTTTTCGAAGCCTAGATTATGGCGGCTCGTAGGTAAGTTTATAAGGTATTTTTATTAAAATATAAGATCGACCCAACCTGACCCCAAACGCTTTCTTCACTTCTCAAACTATTGGACGCTGATTCAGAAAAAAGCTCTGATAAAGAGATTGGGGGTGATTTACTATCCCAATTATTACAATGGAGGTAAATTTAAGGAAGGTAAGAAATTCAATGTTGCCTTCTTGAGAACATTTAGTTTATACCCAGAAAAAAATGCATGAGAAAATAAAAGTATTAAAAAATAGCAATCTTTCTCTGTGGGAAAGTTCTTAACCCACTTAATTTTGTGATTAAGTTTATAAAGAAATTTAATATCATCCATAATGCTAATTGCTTGTGAACCAATTAAGTGCTATTTAAACTTCTTAATTACATCAGGATACAAAATTTTATTTTCCCACACAAATTTACAAAATCCTATTTACGTTATTATTCCGCCTTATCTTTGGATAACGTCGGAGAATTTTGTGTACAAAAAGATTTGTTTGTTGTGCGAATAAGTCACCTCGCTTCCACGATTTTTTTACGCCAATGATCAACCTCGATTCCAGGGCTTTTTTTCTCCTTTTGATTTGATTTTGATATAAGGGACGGCCGTTATAAAAAAGAGACAAAGAGCCCGGGGGTCTCGGTTGACCAATGATAATACCAAGTTGTCCTCAGGACTCTTGTTCCCTTTCTGAAAATTTCGCTCTCCAAGATTGTCAGAAAAAGAAAAGAGCTTTGGAGACAAGGTTAGAGTCAGCATATTATGGGCGTAGAAGAATTCTTGGAACGAGATTGGTGAGTAATAGGTGCCGAGAGAATTACTGAGTCACGTGCATTATTATGCTCCGCATGAGAAGCTAATTCAACTTATGGACCTAATTCCAGACATTTTTCAAAAAAAAATTTGTAAAGAATGTCCTTTCTTGTTCCAAACCTTTGCTATTATAAGGGCCATAGTTAGAATGATCGTCCATCATACTGGAAAGTTGCATCGAAATCACGGATTATCAAATATTCCTGACTTACGACAAAAAAAACACCTTTATCTTGGTTGTCCTGGTTGATTTTTAAAATCTTGACAAAATCAGACTGAGTGACAACCCTGTCAGCAAAGACACAAAAAGCGTCAAGGGAAAGCGATTTCACGAGAAGTGAGTCAATTCGTAAAACATTTTTTTACCCAGGTTAGCCACGGTTTTGAAAGACGTATGGAGAAAATTATAGATATATAAAATGTATATTAAAGTCAATGTAATGCTTTTTTTATTTTATTCTAAAAAATTAAAACTGCTCCGTTTTCGACACAAATTGACACATGTTGAACATAATAGTGACATCAACTGCTGATTTTTGTAACCTACATGCCGTTTTAGACGAAAATTTGACTACTATGTTTTCAACAAAATTTGTAAAGTGAACAAACATGACGTCAATATTTTGTATAACTGCTTATTTTTGTAACCTACATGCTGTTAGTCGAAAATTCGACTGAAAACTACTTTGTCTTCGACAAAATTTTTACAGTGAACAAAAGCACGTAAAACATGACGTCATTTTTTAAAATATTTTGTATAGCAACCAATTTTCCTCTAAATCAAAAATGTCGAAATAAAAAGCTTTAAAAGGTACACTATTTGACTTGTGTGATTTAAAGTATATGAAAAATCGTATCTGGGCCCTTAGAGTTACAATGGTTTCACTTTAACAATTGCAGTGTTGCACGTCATTTTTCTTGTTGGGAAAATGTTTGACGCTAAATTGTTTTCGAAATTACATGACAGTGAGAAATTACGAACATTTGCATCATTACGTCTGTCAATAGCATAATCGTCGCAGTCCTTTTATGAGATTAAGTTGTAATATAAACCTATCCCATATTAAAAAGTTGATTTAGTTTTTCGTAGCAATATTCGTCTGCTGAGGAGAAAAGGGAGGTCCCTATTATGTTTCCTGAATGAGACTTACGTCAATAAAACTGAAGATAAGGATTAAAATTACTCCAGTCTGTGATAAAACTGTAGTTAATAAAGGCAGCAACAACAACAACAACAAAACAATGACAACAACAACAACAGCTCTTAGAAAATAGGACCATACCATTATTTTGGGGTGGGTGGCAAGGGACAATTTCGACATTTTAACCTCCCAGACGAAGTACAAACGCATCATTTGTCCAAGTATAGATGATCATAGATTGCTCAGGCGCTGGAAAACACCATAAAAATTTGTACCTAGAAAGACGACAGGTGCTTCCTATGTTGCCTGGTCTCACACTATTTTACGGAAATCACAAAAAAGGATATACAAAATAAATATGAATAAAAATCTCAAAAATAGTGTAATCAACGTTTTCAATGCTATTGTTGTGTGAAGTCGCGTCCCCTTATTTTTAATATACCAACTTTTTATAACGAAGTTAGAAAGTCTCAGCAGCACAATTTAGACGCGGTTTACCTGGCCGAGGTTTTTTTCCAAAAAATTAAAGATCTTCTGCCGCCTGAGTTGATGCTACATACATTTAATGTCTCAATACTGTTTGCACAGGCCATTAAAAAATAAAATAAAAAGAAATATCACAAAAAATATAATTTGGAGAGAAAAGCTGGAACAATTTCAATAACTTTGGAGCAGGTGAAAAAAAATAATATTTTTGGTAATAAAATTTTTTTATAAATATTATTTATTATCAGATTTATTATGTTATATATATTATTTTTCATCTATATGAACACTCATTGATTGACATATTTCTAAGCCAAAATCCCGAGCGTACTAATTTATGCGAGTGGTATTATTGGTTAAATAAGAAAATCAATTTTTTTGCGAATTCGAAATAATTAACCTTTTCGTGTGGACTATTTTTCGCAAATTCACAATTTTTCCGGAATTTCGCGAAACTAGCAAAAATTAGTACGTTAGACTAACCGCCAAGAATATATTAATTATAATACATATTAAATCGCAAAAAAAAAATCATAAATAAATAAAATATTGATTTATTTTTTTATTTAACTTACGATAAATACATATGCATTACTTGGTTGGAATTGGAAAACTCCAATATTCCATTCTGCGGTTCGGTAAAATATGTTTCTTCTGATTTTGTTAAAGCACCAGTTGTTGGAGAAGACGCGTTCATGTTGTTATGAATGTGCTTTCCGTCTTCCACATTATCAATATTACCGACGACGGTTACGATTCCCTCTTTTTGCGTGATCAGACTAGACTCGCTTTCAGTTGAGACGGCACCAGTGTGGATTGAATGTACACCCGTTGCTCGCTCTTGCGCGTCGACTGCTCCTTCGAATATTTCAATTACTGGACCACTAATTTTTGACGGGGCTGTGGTTGTTTCTGAAGTACGATTGGTTAATTCTCGCACCAGTGATCGGTTGTTTATAGGAGATACATTATTTACAGGTGGATTGCTAACTTTTTGCAGAACACTCAATACGGATATATTCGAGACAACAGATTTTTGTGACATGGTAGTCTCGCTTACCCGAATTTTGTCTTTATGTTGCTTCATATGAAAGTTTAAGTGACCTTTTTGGAAAAACTTTCGGTTGCATAGAGTGCAAGAAAACTTTTTTTCTCCATTATGGGTCAGTAAATGTCTTTGGAGGTATGTCCTACGTGCAAAGGTTTTTCCACATTGTTCACAAGCATGGTCTTTAGCTTCTGAATGCGTGGTCATGTGTCGTTTCAAATCGTAACTCTGCCGATAGGTATGGCCGCATATATTACAAACAAATGGTCGCTTGTTCGCATGAATGAGTTTGTGTTTATTTAAATTAGCTTTGTTGTTGAAACGCTTTTGACACGTGTCGCACTCAAAAGGCTTATCTCCCGTGTGTATAACTGCATGAGCTTGCATGTACCTAAAACGAATCACAACGTTACCCTCTATTGCAATTCTTCAAGTACGGAACAGCTTTCAAGATAAAAACGAAACTTTAAAGAAAGAACACGTCTGGAGAAACGAAAAACGCAACGAAACAACTGAGAACACGATTTAGCTAAAGAAAACAGACAAATGGACAAATAAGAATTCAGTTGGACAAACAAAACAGGTGCGCACGATTAAAACACGCACAAGTACACAAATTAGGATATAATTAAAAATAGTAGGGAATAATGAACGAATGAAAACACACCAAACTGAAATAAAAACAAAGAACGGATAAATTAAAAAAAAGGATGGAAAAACGAAGTCTACCATTTACTGCTAAAGGATGCACCACAGATACCGCAGACAAAACTTTTGATGCCGGCATGCGACTCCAGATGACGGCTTAAATGCAACTTCCGTCGGAATTTTTTCCCACATTCTTGACAGTGGTACTGTCGTTCTTCTGTGTGAAGCTTCTTGTGTGCTGCAATGTTTGTGGTAGACTTAAAAAATTTCCCACAAATGGGACAGTTTCCAGGTATTTTTCGTCGCTTCTTGGTTGAGCCAGAACCACGCGTTCTTTTATCTGGAATCATCTTCATAGTCGGGTTACCATCATTTAAACCTGCGTAACAACGTATAACAAGGATAGTCGGTAAATGCACGTTTCCCGAATTGCATGTTTTTCAAAATTTTATGATTTTGATGTCTTGGCTTTAACATCATATTCATTATCATTGAATTGGTGTGTTTATAATTTTTCCACTTAATCCGGCATATAAAAATGCTTTTTTGGTGGCAATAATGTTACGGTCAAAGACGTCTTAATTTTCGACTTGTACTAATAAGCTTGTTTCAAGCTAAGATCAATTAGTACAAAATTAAAAAAACTGTTTGAACAGGTTGTTTGTTTGATGCATACATCTAAAGTTTATCAAGTTTCAGGTGAGGATCGCAAAAATCACATTCATTTTTTTTTTGACAAGTTGAGAAATATCATTGGTATACATCAAAGAAAACTAATTCGGGAAAGGTGTATAGTCAGTCAAAAAGTAAAGTAAAGCAAAAGAGACACAATTCACACGAAATCAGATGAGAAAAATTTACCTTGTGATGCTTGCTGTATTGGTTCCGCCAACGGGATCTGTTGAATTTGCGGCATAATGTCAACATGCTGTGGTGTTACTGCAGCTGATAACGCTGTCAAGTGAGTAAACGAGGTTGGGATTTGGATAGCAGAAGGTTGAATCTGCAATGTGTCTGCTGATTGCACTTGTGTTATGTGATTGGCGATTGGGTTTGACGTGAGAATTGATGCTATTCCAGGATCATTTGTTGACGATTGTACCTGTGTTGGTAATTCTTGGGTAAGCGAGATTTTACTCGGTGTAATTTGTCTCTACAAAAGAAAAAACTGTTGCATGACAAACTATTAGAGATAAATTCCGCAAAAATCGTTAAATTTTGAGCGAAATGGTGTTATCTAACATTTTTTTTAAACATTTCCAAATGGCTTGTATTAATCACTTCAAATATATTTCTTTTATAGCAAGCCTATTTGTTGAATATTAAGATTTATCTGCACAAGGTAAAGCAATATTTAACGGGACACCGCTAAACTGTTTCTTATGAAAGACGACAACAAAAATTTATATGAACTAAACATAACTTTTTTAAAGCGATTGGTGTTTTTAGAAAGAAAAAAATTCGTTTGTAGAAGTTCATAAATTTTCTGCCTAAATCATTTTTAAATACTGTTAACCAATCAGGTATAGTAATTAATTCATACACAAAAGAATTTAATGGTCAAAAGATTTAAATAATTGAAATTAACATAATTACTTCAATTGAAAAAGAGGTGGAATATCATGAATTGTGCGAAATAGAATTTTTTTTACACATCATGTGACCAGGCATGCACAGTCCAGTTAAAATATGACGTAAAGAAAATTTATTACCTAAGGGAATTAATTTTCGTGAGAACTAATTTTTGCGAGTAATTTAAAATAAAAAAAAAATTAAAAAGAATTTGATAACATTTTGTTTCTCATTTATACCATCTTGCAGGCCTTTATGTATATGACATTAAATGATATTGCTGAAATAGAACTTTAACAATATATTACATACCTTTCTAGGTAAATCAGACAAAAAAAATTATTGTAAATCATTTTTAAAAAAGGAAAAATAAAATAACGAGTTTTCAAATAATTTTTGCGGGAATAAATATTCGCAAAATGGACAAAAAATTAAATTCCCTTTTTGTCATATTTGCGAAAATCAGTTCCCGCAAAAATTATTGTAAAACTTGCTGTTTATAAAATTTGTGAAAATTAATCCCCTTGGTATTCAAAAAAGGTTTCTGTCATTATACACATGTACATGCACCTTGTTTGCAACATTTTGTAACGATTCAGGAGTCTGGCCAAATTGATTCCAAAACTCACGAATAAGATGTTCCAAATGAGTGAAGCTTGCTGCAGGTTCCCACGAATACTTCACCCATCTCACTTTATAATATCTTGTACCATCCTGTAAGGCAAAAATATGGCGCATGTTTATGGTCAAATAGGGGAAAAACAGTTGCACAACACACACAACTTTGTAGTAGGGAGCATAAAATAACTTTGTAACTGAAGATTATATGTAGCTACTTTAAGCCTTATTAAATATATACAAAGAATCTTATGGATTCTTGGAATGCAAAAATAGAACCCCTAAGGATGCTTTGGTTTAGAGGAAGCACTTAGCACAAATCATCTGCCATAGTTTTTGGCATGGTCTCTGCTTTGGTTTGCCATATTAAAGAAGCGAATAAAGGCGATATGTATTTGTGGAGCCATTTGTTTTACACTTGCACATTAAATAATAAATTTTCCTGTGTGTGTTTTTAATAATCCCAAGGAGGGAGGCACCTATCATTTTTTTTCCAAAATTAGCATCAAAATGATGCCCTCGTTTATGACAGTCTGGGACAACGGCAAATTAGACTTACATGCCAAATTGAGAAAATTGCTTAGTTAGGACGTTTTTCGTAAACACACAAATGATAATGAAAAATATTTTCTGAGCATTGATAGTAAATTTGATAGTTTGTTTTAAGCTAAACAAGACAACAAGATTAAATGACATAGCATGAAGTCTAAGAGATTTTTGCTTGAAGTATTATGTGACGTTTCTCTCACTTCGTTACTACAGGGCGTTTTGAATTAATTTTAGCATTTGAATGAAACTTTAGTAGCCTTTTCTTATAGCTACATATCAAAAAAATAATAGTAAAAGGAAAACCTGATGATGGAATAGAATTTACTTTCGTTTTACAATATAAAGCTGAATAGTTAGGATTGACAAAAACATTCCCTACCCTTAAAAATACAGAGCTGTAATTGGCAGTAACGAAAGTGAAAGAGATTTTTTAGTGAGCCTGCAAGTAGTGGAGAAACAGAATGAAAAAATGGACGGGTTTGTTATATTCGTTAAAAGATACCGATCAAAGTGCCGGCGCCGACTAATATAAATATAAAGATGGCGGATCACGTATACAACATGTTCCCTCCTAACCGTATGTAATATAATATATAAATGTATATAAATGAGTTCTCAACATAATTCTATGTAGTTAACTGTCAAATCTCTTCAATAAACATAATATTTCTCAGTATATAACAAAGTATGTTCCCCACACGTTGCTGCACTCTCCTCACAATTCATCATAATCGGTGGGTTTTCTCACTTTAATTTGTCGACCAGATCGTGTTTTACGTATTTCGTTTATTCGTTCTTCTTCTTCCTCCTCATCATATGGGCGTGTCGCATCCGAGTCAGCTTCCTCATCGCTTGAGGTGTCCATTTCTTCATATGTTGTTGTTTGGGTAGAAGCGTTACTTTTAATGTCGTCTTCTACTAATTCATCTTCATTTGTTGCTTCGTTTTCTTCTATATGTTTAGACCAGTTGTATGTTGAACTCGAAGTTAACGAGTATAGTTTTCGAATGTGTCTTGCATTACGTCTTATTATTGTTTGGTCCTGTAGTTTGATGTTATATGACCGTGGCGCTACCTTGTCACAAATGATACCTGTTTGAGACCATTCATGTGTGTGGTGGTCCTGAATTCTCACTTTTTGTCCATTGTGATATCGGTCTATATGTGTGTCTGTTTTGTTATGCGCATCATGGTTGATCTGTTGTTGTCTTCGTTCCTCTGCTAAATTTCTGGTATGTGTTGCTGACCGGCGTTTTTCCATGCGGGGTAAGTGGTCTTGTAATGGTCGACCTAGCATGAGTTGAGCGGGGCTTGATCCACATTGCAATGGTGTGTTGCGTATTGCCATTAATCCTGCTTTGATGTCTTCCTTGCTTTCAATGCATTTCTTAATCATGCTTTTGATTATTTTGACTGCTGCTTCAGCCAGTCCATTAGATTGTGGGTATCTGGGACTTGATGTTGTATGTTGAAAGCCCCATTCTTTAGCAAAATCTCTGAAGAGTTTGGATGCATACTGTGGTCCATTATCGGAGAATACCTCATCTGGAATACCGTTCCTGGCAAAGGAATCCTTAACTGCTTCTATTACGTTGGCTGATTTATTTTGTTTTAGTTTATATAGTTCTGGCCATAATGAATAGTAATCTGTGATTACAAGGTAGGTGTCATTATGAATTTCAAACAAATCCGTACCAATCTTCTGCCATGGTTTAGTTGGCAGGGGTGGAGCCAATAAAGATTTGGCTCCCTTTGATGCTGCATATTTGGCACATGTTGTACATCTTTTCACTAAGTTCTCTATTTGTTGATTCATGCCCGGCCAATAACAGCTCTGTCTGGCACGTCTCTTGGATTTTTCAATGCCTTGGTGGCCCATGTGTATGCGGTTCAGAATATCTGTTCTCATGGTTGTTGGTATTATAACGCGTTCTCCTTTCACCAAGATACCTTTGATTTCAGCGAGGTCATGTCTGCTGTCAAAATAAGGTTGGCATGCCTCTGGGCATTCATTTTTTGATGTAGGCCAGCCTTCTTGAATTATTCTTTTCAATTCTTGTAACTCCGGGTCCCTCTGAGTATGTCTCTTTATTTCCTCCAATCTAGTGTTTGAAGCTGGCATTTTTCGTATTGTCCATTCTATTTGCGCTATAATCTCTTGTTCGGCTAACAGGTCTGTCTTGGTGGGTGTCTGTGTCGGTGCTCTAGATAATGCATCAGCATCCTTTAGTTCGATGCCCTTAACGTGTTGTGCAGTGAAGGAGTATTGTAGTAAGGTCATTCTCATTCTTTGGATGCGTGGTGACATATCGACCAACATTTTTGTGTTTAGTATTGGTATCAGTGGCTTATGGTCTGTTTCTATCGTGAATTCTGGTAGGCCATGTATGTACATGTGCATTTTCCTACATCCCCATGAAACTGCTAGCATTTCTATCTCTATAGGATGGTAGTTCTTTTCTGTATCTGTCAAAAATCTGGACGCACAGGAAACTGGATGCCACTTTTCCCCATGTTGTTGGTATAATATCACACTAATGCCATTCAATTTGCTACCATCCACTCTAAGTTTTGTGAGTTTTGTCACATCATATAACTTTAAGATTTTGGGTGATGTTAAAAGTTTCTTGATCTCCTGAAATGCTTGGTCATGGACCGATGTCCATAGCCATGAATTTTTAGTCGACAACAAGTTCCTGAGCGGTTCGGCTATCAGTGCCAATCTGTCCGTGTATTTCGACATTTGTTGGGCCATACCCATAAATCTGCGTAATTCTGTTAAGCTATTTGGAGTTGGATAGTTGACGATTGCATCAGTTTTGGATGTTGATGGTTCTACTCCGCTTGGAGATATTTTATGTCCTAAAAATTCAACTTCATTTGTTTTGAACTTGCACTTTGCTGGGTTAAGTGTCACTCCCTTTTGGCGGAATGTGTTTAATAGTTGGTGCATTCTTTCATCATGGTTTTCCTCATCTTTACCATGAACTAGGAAATCATCTGTGCTTTTTGCCACACCAGGTAACCCGTCCACTATCTGGTCCATACGCTTGTTAAATATTTCCTGCATAATGCTAAGTCCAAATGGGCCTCTGGTGCAACAGAATCGTCCTATGGGTGTGATGAACGTGGTTAATAGTTGTGATTCTTCATCTAACCTGAGTTGCCAATATCCAGAGTTGGCATCCAGTTTGCTCATTATCTTACAGTCTCCTCCAATGCGTGCCAGTGTTTCATCTACTGACTCCAGTTGATATAGTTCTCTATCAATACAGCTGTTCAGTTTGGTCAAGTCTATACATAGACGGATGTCCTTATTGTTGGGCTTTAGTACCGCCACTATTGGGTGGCACCAATCTGTTGGCTGGTCCACTTTTTTGATAACTCCTAATGATTCCATCCGTATAAGTTCCGCCCTGACTTTTTCAAAAAGTGGTATGGGAATGTGTCGCGGAGTAGTAACCCGGTATGGTGTTGCATCTTTTTTCAACTTGATATGAATGGGGTCGCCTTCGACATCTCCCAATCCTGTAAATACTTCTGGGTATTCTGTCAGGAAAACATTGTTCTTGTTATCCTTATCCTCTTTTTCTGTCTTTATGTGTCCACAAGACACCGTCTGTGTTGCATGCAGTGTTGCTATTTTTAATCGGTTTATGGCTGGTTTACCTAACAATGCACGGGTTAGGTTGTCACACACATATACAATTTCTTTGCTCTCTTCTTCCCCCCATCTGAAGTTCAGGTATGTATATCCCAAGCATTTCAGGGGTTGATTTGCTGGACCTTTTAGTTTCTTTCTAGTTGTTTTTAACGAGTTTTTGTTTAAGTTCAACTTTTGTAGATCATCACTTGATATTACCGTTACATCCGCTCCAGTATCAATTTTAAAGTTGATGCTTCCTCCCTTGAGAGTCGGTATTTCTATTTCCCATGACAATGCTTCACCATGGCTGTTTACAGCGCCTAGAAAAAGGGACCCTAGACCTTCCGTTGCTTCTTCTTCTTCCTCCACATTGTCAATCTGGCTACGACACACTTCACTTCCTTTGAAATGATTTCGCTTTTGACACGATATGCATGTTTTCCCCCAGGCTGGACAGTTCTGTGCTCCCCGAGGATGTCGTCTGTTGCAATATCTACAGGCTTGATCTTTTCTGTTTTCTGTAGGTAGTTTTGTTGGGGCTCGGTAGAATTTCCTTCCTCCTCTCCAATTTTTGTTGCCTTGCATAATAGCGTCTGCATTAATGTCTGTTGTTCTCTCTTCTTTTAGCTTGTCTGCTCCTTGTTGTGCTTTTTCTTTGGATCGACATATGTCCTCTGCCTTCTTCAGCGTCAAATTTGGCTCAGCTAGTAGTTTTCTTCTTAGTGAGTCATCAGATACCCCCTCAACAATCTGGTCCCGCACAAGGCCATCGTGACAGGTAGCGCAAAAGTTACAGTTCTTGCTTAGTACTTTAACGTCCGTTAAAAAGTCATCAAAAGGTTCACTTTGTTCCTGCTTTCTTATACGTAGGAGATGTCTTTCCAATGTTTCGTTTATAATTCCTTTTGCAAATTTTTCCATAGCGTCAATTATTTCTCCCACCTCATCGGTGGTTAAATTTAAGGATTCATATATTTTCTGAGTGTCCTCAGTAAAACAAAATCGTAGCATAGCGCATTGATACTCCTTATCTTTTGTATTTAAGGATGTAATAACACTGTAGTCCGTCCATCGAACTTTCCATGCTCTGAACGCTGCATATCTATCTAGCGCTAGGTCTAGTTTGGGGGGTGGTAAAATGTTGGTTGCCCCTAACATCATTTAATTTCAGGTCACAATAATTAACAAATCGCTAATATGAAACTTATCGTTCTGTCATGGAATATCACTGTTTCTTGTAAGATCAGGATGATAACGTCTTGTATAATATCTTGAAAGATTTTCTTCGATTTAAATTTACAATATTCTAGCGGTTCTTCTTGGCCTTATGCTACTCTCAGCGCCATGTTATATTCGTTAAAAGATACCGATCAAAGTGCCGGCGCCGACTAATATAAATATAAAGATGGCGGATCACGTATACAACAGGGTTCTCACGAACTGTATCGTGACTGGAACGATGACATTATGAATTTGTTGAAGTTGCAGCAAACCTACTACAACTATTATAATCTGCTAATACCTTTTCAAGCACGGTATCGATAATCTTTTCTGCATCAAACGAGGCACCAAAACTTGCAGCAATCGCTTGAATGCTATCTAGGGCTATCGCTTCCTCCATTGTTTGTCTTAAAATGAAAAACTTTGGGCAGGTCTTTATTAAAGAATGGGCCAACTTACTAAACTAAATTTCAAATGAACTTCTTGACCATTGTTTAGGGGAGTGAGAATGTAATAATTTAGCAAGCTCGATATCCACGAACCATCATGGCCAGATAGTGGAGCTTTTTACATCGTAAAACAGATGTGGATATTTCTACGGGTTTATAGACTTATAGATTTATGTTTATAGATAGTTTTGAAATAATACAACAGAGTAAAAAGGTAGCATTTTTTAATAAGTATTGCATTTTCTTATTTTTGCATTGGATCTTTAACATGCACAGCCGTCTGAATGTACACGGTCTTTCGTGAGACGTTTCTTAGAAGTCTAGCATCCACGGTACCTTCTGCACACACACGTTTCAAACGATATGTGCATGACAGAGAAAGTAAACAAAGGTCTTCGATCTGATTTCTGGCTATCAGTTTTCAATTGGAAAAGGTTATAAACAGTATTCTCATTATGAAAATTAGAGTTCCAGGCGGCATTTAGCCTTTTTATAGCTAGATAGATAGATAGATAGATAGATAGATAGATAGATAGATAGATAGATAGATAGATAGATAGATAGATAGATAGATAGATAGATAGATAGATAGATGTGCATATTTTACATGGCTAGCCTCACAAATCGAGGGATATACCCTGGTCTATTATTTCCAGAGGGGCCGCCATGGCTTAGATGGAGAGTCCTAGAGTATTTAATGCTCATTTTGAGCTAAGCAGACCCAATTAGGTCCCGCGCTCTACTAGACAACTCCCGGCAACATCCATCGGCCCACACAGTGAGCCATTTCCCCAATTTCCCTCACATGGCTTGGGTTAACCCGGGGCTATGGTAACATTCACTCGCCCATGTTGAATCGCCGTCAAGAGGAATCGATCCCCAGTCTCACGCACAGAGTACGAGAGCTATAACCACTAATCTACGGCTTGAAATATTGTAGAGTGTCCTTGCTCAATTGCTTCTTGCTGTAAATATTTTGCAGTAAACTTCAGTCAAAAACAATGTACTGTCTCTTTGCTGGAAAGGGAAGTAGGGGGGAGAGGGGTTTCTTTCAAATGCTGAAAGTATTTTTGGGGGATAGAAAATAAACCTTTCTTTTTAATCCTTTAGAAACTTAATTTTAAAGAAGAAACGTGTTAAAAACTAATTTCATGTAATACCATCAGTCATTTTCAAGAAAACTATGACCATGATAACCAAATTATTCTGCACTACGATTGCACGCAACTTTATTTTTGACCTCCTGCAGAGTTAATTTAACAATTACCAACAAGACGTGTCAGAAAAATGTTTGGTTAGTGTCCTTTTCAGGTTTGCTTGGTCTGTCGACCAAAAAAAGCACAATACATTATTTTTCAAATAAGCATCTCGCATTAGTTGAAGTCAGACATGAGCGCATGCATTGAAGATTCCCCTTTCTGTTGTTTGATAGAGGAAATAGATTACTCAGATCTAACTGTGCATTTCAAAGGTGCCATATTTTATGTTATATAGATTGCTTGATAAATTTTGTTTTGTTAATTTGCTAAAATTTTTGTGGAGTGTATCCTGAGCTTGCACGAAAAGGAAGAAGAGGGCTCACTGAGTTAGTTTAGAAGCAATTCAGAATCAGAAAAACATCACTGCGTGGTGGTGAGGTTAGTTGAAAAAAAAGATCAGAATTTAAGAATAAAATAAAAAATATTTTATCTGGGTTTTATCCAAAATGTAAATTAAGGGCGGCTAAAACGTTAAATTTCATCAAGGTGGTCTTAGGTATTATTAAACTCTTATTTCTTTACAACTTGTATAAAATGAGTTATAAGTCCAAAATAAATTGGAAATTTGGGAAAAATTTCAATTAAGAAATAGCTGTTTAACGGCTACTGAGAACGCTGGATTACACCCTGTTGATTGATATATCTATATTCTCAAATTGGATGGCAGACTTGCGTATGGTGGAAAAGTTGAAGTAAATTAAACTTTTTTGTGTGCAAACTGAACTGCTTTTGACAAAATTTTGATAGAAAGAACAAAACTTTACACTCCAAACAGAATGTCATAACCATCAGCAATTAATTTTTTGCTGACGACCCAATAACTTGGGATCTGCAACTTGGTTTGTAATTAAATTTTCTGGGTAAGCTTGTATACGCCCTGTATGTTCATGTGCAGGTGTAAACAAATTGGTGCGTTGCATTTTAAACACCCTCACCTATGTTGTGAGTGGAAAATAGTCTAAAAATGTGAATATTTTATTTAGATGTCACCTGATAATCGTACAGATTTTCAAATAATAAACAGTCAGGACAACAATACTAAAATTGTATATTTTTCATCCATAATGTCTATTTATTTAACTAGGGTTTCAAGCATTTTATATACTCTAATGGACTGTTAAATATTTACGTTTACACTTATTTTATGTTTTATTGCTTTATAGAATAAGGAAAGTATGAATATGAACCAAACAGATGATATTTTAAAAGAGTCAATATCACAGGTATATATATATCTTTTCTTAGTTTTTTCTTTATATTTCTAATTACTACAGCACATACATGTATAAAGCTATTTACATAAGTGACTCCCTAACTAATAGTTGTTGGGGTTTTTTAGAACGTTGTTGATACCAGGAAGCTAGAACTAATTAACAAAATGGTATTCAAAATTTCGTTTGATCTAAAATTTTAATTCTTTACATGTTAGGCCAACGAAGGAGGTGAAAGTAACGTGACGTTTGAGTACTTGCCAGCAGATAATTTAACCGCTGTGTCATTCTCAGATGCTTCTATCCAAATTCCTGTTCTACCATCCAACATTCACGTTGATGAATCTGGTGTTGTTTACTTTAATGTGGTTGCCCAGCAGGATCAGTTGTTACCATCTGAAGACAATCAACAAAAACACGAGCTAGTAGGAAAACAATCTTCTTACCATATTTCCTCAATAAACACAAAATTATCAAGCCTTCCTCTACTGCACATTTTTAAAATGAAGTTTCAACTGCATGATTGATTTTGGGATGTGTTACAACAATGCCAATATGTATATAATAATTCCTAAGGGAAAATAGAAGGTCAAAAATTGTGAAATGCTGATTAAAGTTGTTTAATTTTGATAATTTATGCATATAAAAACGTGTGTCTTGTTAACAGACCTGTTAGATTATGTTGTTGGTTTGCATGTTTAAATCTAAATGTTGTTCAATTTTTTTAGGGTACTATCAGTGAAAATGAAAAAGGAATGATCTTAGATAAAAATGATATTGACGCTACTCAACAAAGCAATATAGATGCCACCGTGAGTGGCGATGATCCCAGTACGTTTGTTTTTAGGATGAGTTACATATATATTAAATACATTTGTGGTGCATGCACTTTATACATACGTAGCCTTTTTATCACCGTCCTTTAGAAGTACAGTTTACGACACATTCATTTATATGTTTCAGGTCAACTGCACGTTTGTCCACGCTGCAAGGCGTTTTTTGCCACAAGCACTTATTTGAAAGCACACATGAAGCGGAAATGTATTCGATCAAAGAATGAAAACAATCAATTCGAATGCCAGTATTGTCCGGCATCATTTAAACAGCGTTTTCAACTAAACAGACACATGATGCAACATACTGGTGAACGCCCTTTCAAGTGCGACAAATGCGAGAAAACATTTTTAACGAAGTCTCATTTGAAGAGACACGCTATAATCCACATCCCAAAAGGTAGGTGTCCCTTTGTACAATTTTAAATCTTATTTTACCAAACATTTTTTAAACCTGAATTATTTTAGTGAGACTTTAACTAGGTATATACTAAAGTCCTTTTGTTGCGATTTTTCCAGTGTTTAGGCTACCCTTGTGGGAAGGTGTTAGGAAACTACTATAATTATATTCAGGCTCAGATTCACTAAAAAATAAGCATGTATGCTTATCCATGCATGCATGTATTAAAGCTAATACAAAAAATAAGGAAAATTTCATGGATCATGTAAACAGATGTATACTAATTCAAAAATTTTAGATCAACTTGAGCATAAGTGTGACCGTTGCGATAAAGTGTTTGCATGGGCGTCGGCTCTAAACGCCCATATAAAGTCGCATACTGGCGAGAAACGTTTCAAATGTGGTATATGTGGGCGTATGTTTCTGCATTTGAACAGTCTACGAAGTCATATGTCAAACAGACACACAGTAAATGGTAAATTTATTTGTGTCGTTTGTAAGGAATGTTTCGATGAACCCACCAATCTCATTCTTCACATGAAAACACACAACGAACAAGAGTCAGTCAAGTGTGAAAGATGTTACGCCTTCTTTGCCTCGCTTAACGATCTGGAGACTCATATTTGCAAAAACTTTGGCGGGAAACCGTTAATATGTCCCGTGTGCAAATTGGAGTTTCCAGACACTAGCCAATATTGCGGCCACGATTGCATGCAGCTGAATACAAACAGAACTTGTGGGTGTTGTCAAAAAGTTTTGAAAAGTTTGTGGCATTTAAGAGAGCATCTGATAACACATACTGGTGAGAAACCGTTCAAGTGTGTACAGTGCCTTAATACTTTTCGGCGTAAAAGGGAATTAGAAATTCACATGACACGTCACAGTGAAGAGCGGCCCTTTCGTTGTACGTACTGCTCGTCGACTTTTTCGAGCGACAACTATTTAAAACAACACATGAGGAAAGAGCATCGCGAAAAGAAGTTCATCTGTGAGATCTGTAAACATGCGTTTATGCATAAATGCGCGCTGACCAATCACATGAGCTTCCATCTACGAACGGGCAATAAAAATTACGGGAAGAAGTATCATCGCGACGATGGTCTATTGGTGGAAGAGTTAGTTAAAGAACGTCTGGAAACAACAACAGTTGCCAATAAAAATGACTTAAGACAAAAAGAGAAGCAAGGTCTAAATGTTTCAAATGAGCCGATAAATGTGTCTAGTAGCAACGTAGCCGCAGTCAGCAATCCAATTAATTTTATGACGTCATCAAACGCATCGGCTGTTAATACTCAGAATAAATTTGTGTCGGACATGGCGTCGGATTTGATGAACACTGATGCAGGCCCCGTCGGCGTCGCATCGGATCAAATGAACGTGGATGTTGAGTCGGACGATGGCGACGAGTTTTCTAAAGAAGTAATAAAGCCGAAGATTGATTTACGAAACGCTGAACAGGATCCGTCGAATATAACGACGCTTTATCAAACCGATTCCAACGGCGAAATGATCATACGGTGTGCGTCGTGTTTAAAAATATTCGACAGCCATAGTAGCTTACTCCGTCACAGAAAGGAATTCCACAATGACGGTAAACGATATCAATGGCGACTTTTGTTCGCGAACGTTTTCAGTAGCAGCTAATTTAAGTCAACACCGTCATATTCACAACATCAAGCGGAAATACAGTTGTCGACATTGTGGAAAGAACTATAGAGTTACTCACAAATTACGCGAGCATTTGAGAATAAACACGGTGAGAGTACGACCGAATTGACCGATCTCGAGCTACAAATTAAGAAATTCGTCGCACGACGGCAAGTAATGTTCTGTCGTCGACTTTAGGCGACTATTTAATGAATCATAGCGATTTTATAACGACAGGTATAAGTAGTCAGGGAGGGACGCCAGTTGAAGTGTATCATATTGACAACGTAGACACGTCATCATCAGATGCATTGACACCTGGCGTCAATCCGTCTATGATACAAAGTATTCGATCACCGGTCGTCAACACATGCGTCTCAGCTGGAAAACATCACGCAACCACAAAATACCCCGCAGGAAAAGAACTTATTATCCAATATCGTATTTGTCGACTCGAATGGCGGTAAATCTTCTGGTATTTCGCCAGACCAACTCTCTAGAGAGCGATGTGACATTTCTTATGAATTTAAGCTCGCTTATCAACTGAGTTGGGAGAAGGTATTGGAAATCAGAGAGTGATTGTTCAAGAAGGTGGATCACGCACATGAAGAGTAGAAAGTTTGTAGATAGTTTTTGTGTCAGTGGAACAAATTTCGTATTCAACTTTTATTGTTATCTTTGCGTACGTCGTTATTGAATGAACACTCGAAGTTTCTATGACTAGCAAATTAATCAAATTAAGAGAATTATGAATTAAAAAAAAATAATCGCGCGCATTTTCGCGCGTGCTAAATTTCGCGCTTTCGAAACTGTGCTAGTGGGTGTAATTTAGTACAAAGGTTACACGTAAATGTTAAGATTTAGATTTTACTTTTCTTTTCTTGTTATTTATGAGAGATTTAATGTTGCGCAAAAATGAAACCCGCGCAAAATACGTTTTGTGTTGTTATTATGCCAAAATTAATACCCGGAAAAATTTAGTACGCAGCAAAAACTTTGAGTCCCTAAATTTATTTCTCACCAAAAAATGTTGTTCCTGCCACGCCTGATAAAATCTAATTTATTTCGTATCCTGAAAACACAGGTTGATTTCTCGAAAACTACGGGAACTGTTCGTCATTTTCTCTATGCTAAAAACTTCGTTTAAATGAGACTTTAATGCATTGAGAACAAAGATAGGAGACAAAACCGTATAAATTATAATTGCATTGGAAAAATTACAAAACCTTTCGAACAAATTATAAAGACTTTTACTGTGTTTGTGTTCCCATTGATCGCATGGCGATTGTCGCAAGTTGTCCCTAAGTGAAAGAAATCTTCCTCTTCTCGTCCTTACTGACGTCAAAACTTGATTCTAAACCCTGATTTTAGCTTATTTCAGAGTCCGAGAAGCCGTTTTTAGGAAAAAGCTTCCGAAGCTCTGCCCCTCTCGAGGAGGCTTGCCGCGATCCGGAGAACACGTAAATTGGCTAAGACGCTTATAACAATTCAAAAACAGCCTTGAAAGCTTGCGATCATTGGTCCGCTGTGAGGTTGTTTCCGTACAACGAATAACCATTTCGGTAAGATTTTTTGTCCTAAATGTTGAACTACGCAGTGTCACGTTCAAATTTCGCTGTAAATCAACCAATTAAAAATGGTTCATTTACCAGAGAAGGGAAGGATCGTCTTGGTTGGTTTTTACCAAAACCTTGTAACCTTGCACGTGACAGATGTATCAATCCCAACGAAATATTAATTATAGCCTCCAAATTAAGTATAAGTTTTTTTCAGAACGACAGAAAAGGATGCTTTTAATATACAAATATATCTCTTTATTAACTTCCTTTTTCAGAGGGACATAAATACAAGGTCAAACCTACGGTGTTTTTTCTCTTAAGTTCTAAAAACAAAAATGGCGTCGATCTCTTTAATTTGAATGGTCAAGTTCAAATTGATATGAATAACAGACTTGTCATATCGGTTGGTACGCCACGCATTGCATCTTTTTGTTTGAATCATCGAGCGAACCAATGTACTTCCATTTGCTTGATTTACCAGTTTCCTCCAGAACCTCAATCGAGGTACATTCTTGACCGCCTATAGAGTATATCTTCCCCTCGAAATTTATTAAAGGGCTTCTTAATTTTCGTTCTGTTAGCTCGCCATCACATAACTTCCACTTCTCTGTTGCTCTGTCATAACATTCTGCAGAATCCCAATTCTTCTCCATGTTTTTCCCCCTACAACATATACCTTGTCATTTTTTACTATCATTGAGGCCTGGAAACGAGGCATGCACATTGTGTTTTTGATTGGTTTCCATTGTTTAT
>JASGCC010000505.1:0-92140 GCA_030067915.1 Hydractinia echinata | reverse complement strand
AATACGAACTTCGTGAAAAGATGAATCCCATTGAAAAAAAAGCAAATGAAATCTCCTGTCTTCCAGGTGCCTGGCTTTCGACTTTACCCTTAAAAGAAGAAAGATATGCACTCAACAAGGAAGAATTTGTGGATTTGCTCTACTTGTGGTACAATTGGGAACTTCAACATGTTCCTCTGCTTTGTGCATGTAAAGCTAAATTCACGCTACAACATGCTTTAAATTGTCATCTTGGTGGCTATGTTATTGCCCGTCACAATCATTTAAGAGACCTCCTTGCAAATTTGCTAAACGAATGCTGCAATGACGTTCAAACTGAACCTCAACTTCTTTCTGCTGCCCAAGAATCAGTGGATTTTAAGAGAAGTGCAGTTAAATCTAAGGGGCAAGAGCAGATGTTAGCGCAGTCGGATTCTGGCAAAGATACGGAAGAGCATTTTTTGACGTAAAGGTTACAAACCTAACAGCTAGACATATCAAACCAAGTCCGTTTCGTCGACATTTTGTACTCTGGAAAAGGAGAAGAAGAGTAAATATAATAGAGAATTCTTATGGTTGATCACGGTACTTTCACACCGTTGATTTTCGGCGTTTCTGGTGGAATGGCTCGAGAGGCTATCTTCTCCTGTTCGTTTAATTTTTTTGCATTGTGCGATGATAATTCGGATTTTAATTTTGCAAATAATTCTTTTGTCTTCGGGTTGTATGTCAGAAGTTCAATCTGGTTATTTACACGTTTCATCTGAAATTCGCAAATCTTTGATGAGTTTAATCCAGAACCTTTAAATATGATATTGGCTGTTTGAAGATGTTCTTCTTTCACTATTAACCAAGATGTGGTTTCATTAGGAAAATAGCTAACTCCTGGACCTGAAGATTTTAAATTCTCCCACCAACTCTTGATATTGTGAATTTTTCCAGCTCCTGCTAAATCATCCGCAAATGCTACATGTTTTACATTTCGTGAATTAGGTGGTGATTTTATAGAGGACATAAGCGGAGTCAAGTTAATTCCATATATCGCCATTGCTATAGGATAGCCTTGTGTCGTACCTTCGTTTGAAATTATTTCTCCACCTCTTACGATAAACAAACGAATCGATTGTTGGTAACAGTTTGACGTGAAGACTGCAATCGTGGGACAAATGATGAAAGTATTTTGGATCATCATTTTTCTGTTCATACTGTTGAACGCATTTGAAGTATCGACTAGTAGAATTGCGTCGGTCTCCTGTTGCTCAAATATTTGTCTCATTGCATGTACAGCCGTTTTACAACCACTTTGTTGTCCAGCGCAGAGCTGAAGACTACCAGCCGCGTTCGTTATATCGTCTTTGAGGTGACTTATGATTGCCTTTCCAACGATCCTCCTCAGCACTTCACCGATGCCTATAGGTCTCACACCGGTATTTTTGTTTAATGGTATAAGGGTACACGCTACAAAACTGTCCATGTTCCGTTCTTTTTGTTCATGGCATGATTCTATGCACATAATTCTGGCCATAAGTGCGATAGCATTTGCAAGATCTGTGCTGTACGAACCGTATGATTTAGACAAGAACATCCTTCTCCAAGCATCAGCGTCAAGCTTTGATGGTCCAGCTGCTCCTTTAGTCTTGACTGCAGCCTTTTGTATGCTATCTCCGTCAATGTTATCATAAGTTGTTGGGTGGACAAATACCCTAGGCCCTTGCAGTAGTAAGTCGTCAACGTTATGATTTGTACTGTTTTTCCAATAGAGAATTTATTACTTCATCATTCATTTGCAAAACACCCGAAGAGCTTTCATTTGAAAGAACATTGAGAGCTGAATTCACTTTACCCTGAGACATCAGGTTACTGAAGCGTTTAGCTGTCGATTCTTCATTTAACTTCTTGCTTTGTAGGAAGCGATGCTGAATGGCTCTGCACTCTAGAATAATGTCATTAAAATCTCCGCTAAACCATTTTGTAAGTCTTCGATTCAGACATTCTGAATGTTCTTTTGATTTCGAAGGTTTGCTCGGCTTTTTGAAGTAGTAGCGAGGGCATTACAAACAGCAGTTTCATCGACACATTACCGATTTGTTAATTGTTGTTCCAGTTTGTTATAAGTCGAGTGGTTTCTTCAATGAACTTTTTACCGGCAAGACCACTTGGTATCATAAAGATGTTTTCCCGCCATTTCACAATTTCATCGTACAATGCATCAGTAATTTGCTCAAGATCTTCAATAGTATGCGAACCCCAAACCGGAATAGTCTGAATCTGTTCAATGGTTGGTTGTATAATGGTGCAAGTGACTTGTTCTTTCTTTTTGCACCTGTTTTGATGGTTTGTTCTTCCACCTTTACTCGGGAAAGAGCGACCGCATGCCTCACATTGAAAGCATTTTAAAGTTTTATTCTGTTGTTCATCTGTTTTTGTTGAAGGTACCTTTTCCGCTCTCTTTTCATCAATTTCCGTCAACTCCTCGTTAGCGAAGATTTCTCTTCCTGCATAATTTTCAGAAAACAGCTTCCGCATTAATTCTTCCATCATTTATTTTTTTGTTTAAAGAAATGTTTTTGACACTTTTTAGTGCCTAAATCTTTTTTTCGCAATCAAATAAATAGAATTTGCGTTACGTTATTTTACGAGCAACGGTTTTGCGTCCGCCATCTTTGGAAGCCATTGCATTCACCTTCTTTGCCAATACAACTCTCTTATTATTTATCTTTTCGTGTATTTCTTTGAAAAGAGCTTATAAACATGAGATAGATATATCTAATCATAGAAACCGATCACAGCACACAACAGATGAAAGTAAACAGCATCCTGGCAAGGAATGTGGAGTGGATAATATGTATGCAAGCATAAATAAACCTGTCTACCAAGGTACATCTAAATATAATTCTTTTACAGTGAATGATCAGTCCAGTGCTAAACCTATCTCTTAAATTCTAATAAAAACGTTGTTCGACTTATGTCTACCCGTAATACGGATTGTCGCTTTTATATTCACAGAGTCAGGTAAAAGCAACAATTTAATGGTGTTTTGGTTCTTAACTGTTAGCATGCAGCCGGAAAGTGAATTGATGCCTTGGATCTCTGATCTCAAGGCATTTAGACACAACACAATGTGTGTTTTGTCTAAATGGCTTGAATGACTTAAATGGGATATGCCTTAGTAAGATATATTATATATTAGGAACATGAAATCAAAAAAGTCATGTTAGATTTGTTGCAGATATATAATAACAAACAATGAGCATGAACAACCCACTTTCTAAAACCCAATATTGCACACTAAAAGTTTGAAGATGAGGAAAAGTAGAAGGAAAAGCTTTGATTACTCATTAGTTCTTTTTGTTTAGAAATTAACACCGGCTACGCACAGCCCTACACCAAATCAAGTAAAGATGATACATTCGAATACGCATACGCCAAATAAAGTACAAGCAAACAACTGACATTTGTTTCAGCCTATTTCTGCAGGTTCATTTATAATGTATTTGTTGACTTTCTTGAAGTATATAAGTACTGACTTTAAAGGGGTAACAAAACAGTTCAATTAGACAACCTGTCATTAGTATTACTCTTAATCCTAACACCTTTTAGTGACGGCGTGTTACAAACAGGCCACCCAATAGGTGCAAGAAATCATATACATTTTCCAACCACATAGACGTCTAGACGACCTATTTACGAATGTTTATTTTTGAAGGGTGAATTTGCTGTTTGGCATTTTCTGAAATTGAAAGAGAGAAGTATATTAAATTTTGCTGGTAAAATAAACCATTGTCTGTGAAACATAGGAGTATCAGTAGAATTGAAATTTTAGTTTGTGGGAGAAGCAAAGTCGACACACTGGATTTCTACTAAAATGTCATATTAATTAACTGTAACAAGAGGATAAATACCTCCAGAAGGATATTCATTAAAACCGTTTTGTAGCCCCTTTATGTAACAGAATTTTAGTGTATATATAATTGCAATCACTTTTTTTTCTTCTAAAACAATACCAACAAAAGTGCTTTCCCAAATTGTTCCATACTATTTTGTAACTATCCAATAAACTTCTATAATGGAAGCACTAAATTAATTATGTTTTAGTAGCAACGATATATTCAGTAGCAACAATATATAGTCAGTCTTTGCAGCACATAGTCAGTCGCTACAACATATATTCAGTAGCTGCAACATTAGTAAATGGAAACAATATATATAATTAGTCGCGGCAATTAATAGTCAGTAACTGCAATATACTCTTTTTTGTATCAGTAAGATTGTATTTTATTCATATTTTTGTTATCTTTTCTATTATACTATCATTTGTATATTACTTTACAACGAGATGCTTTAGGATTTTATGGGAACGGTTAGGGTTGTTTTTTTCGTCTCATACTCATCCCCTAAGTTTTCTTAGGTTACAGCTAATGGCTTAACAGTTTTCTATCATGTTTTATTTTAAATTTAATTAAAGATGTTATGCGAATACATATAACGATGAAGGTTTCAGCATGCTGATGTCAGTACCAGGGATCCCTTACAAAACAATAAACATAGTCACGTGATCTGAGGCAAGCGTTAGAAACTTAAAAATGGCAGCACGTTGCGAACAAACACAAGACAGAACAGTGAGAATGAAGTCAATCACATAACTTTATTTATTCGCCAATAACGGGAAAAAGAATAAATCGCATTATCCAAGTAACATAACATCGCATATGAATTATTTTTTCGATAAACAAAGTTTTAGAAATAAATTTACAACTCCTAAAATTTTATAATATTTTGTTACAGGTAACTAACTAAACATGTTTAGCACATGTTGAGATAATGCACTTTCGCGTGAATAAAAGCTTATATAGACAGGGTTTTTTCCATACAAATAGAGCTACAATCCTGGTCAAAAAAAATGGCAGTAAACCCTTTTTACATGTTTAGCAAGAGCAAGGGAACTGCAAAGCCCCTTTCCCCCAGTATCAATGTTCAAAACTTGCGCTGACCCGTTTCCAAACATGGATACTAAGGGAGAGGGGTAGAAAGGGTAAGAAAGGATTATACTCTATTTTTTGTAGCTTACTGCCAAAATATCTTGACCGGGATTGTAGCCTGCATCGGGGTTCGCTGGCCTGTGTCTGCCATTTTGCGTAGGGAAATTGTTGTTGACGTAGGTTAACACGCATTATTTAACTAAGAAAGCTGTGAATATTCCTCCAAAAAACAGTCATTTTAGGCTTTACCTTTTATACTCGCATATTATCTTTAATTAAACGGAAGCAATTATATATAAATTGCTCCTCGTTCAGTTGTACTTGTGTTTTATTCGATGCTCAAATTTCAAGTTAACCTTCTCCATTTAAAAATATTCAATTAGGTGCGCATCTGCATGCAGAATATCTGTGTGTCTCATCATAAGAGCTTTTTACGTTTTATTATTTGTCACATTTGAAATGCATACACACACACACACATTTACACACACACCAATGTTTTCACCAATTTACACACAAAAATGTTACGTATGTTTCTCGAGTTATTTATGTTCTTGCCTATTCTCCTTGCTTAGAAATCAAGTTAATGACATTTGTTGAGGGATAACTTGTATAAGTATATAAAAAAATCATAAAAATACATAGAAAAATGATAAAGACATGTATCATTAAAAACGTACACAACATAAGCAAACAACATATAGGTGTCTTAAACAATAAATAAAAATGCCAAAATTCATGCACTTGTGTAGGACGCTACCCTCTACATTGCAACCGTTTTCAGCAGAGCGCTACCAACTGCTACTTACTATTCTCTCAATAAATTTGAAAGAGACATTCCATGTAATAAAAACTTGTTTAGCCGGTTTTAATGGTGTCAGAACTTGTAACTCTCACTTTCCCTTTCCGTACCCATTTACCGTCAAATCTACGGATTGGTAAGATTCAGTCATGTTTGGCAGTGCATTAAAAATACAGATGTTTGCTTGTTCATAGATTTCCACAACTGCAAACGTCATCTGTCCAGTAAAAACACCCATAATTATCAAAGCCTTCTGGTCATATACATGTCCTATACATAGCTTAGAATCTAAGCTCACCTTTTCAAAATTTCGTTGTCTATAAGTGTAACCTAAGTATGAATGTAAGAACGCGTTTGTTTGATTTTACGACTAACACATACAAGGCTTTTAAACAACAAGTCATTCGTCCTAGATGTCTAGGTCCCAGTACTTACAAAACCCTATGTTTCGCCTTAACAGTCCCGGTAACAATTAACAAGGTTTCATGGCCTAAAGAGTCTAGAGCCCTAGGTGATTAAGGTACAGCAACGCAAAAGAAATTAAAGAAACAAAAAAATATTGGTTGGAATAATTTTTCGCGAATTTTTTCTGTCCTAAAGTAAACATTTCTTATAAAGAAGCGTAGTTATGTTACGCGTCAAGGTTTAAGAAAGCCTCAAATGCAAGAAATTAATTTAAAAATTTGAGAGAGCCAAAAAATATAAGAACAAATTTTTTTAAATGACAATACCATTCTTTGCAAATTTTCGGTCTTTTGTTAACCAAATGTTACCCTTTGAAACCTATCAGTGTCTTAGCTCATACCTCCATTATATTCCGAAAACAATTAATGTTGGATGATAAAATTAATATGAAGTTGTCCATGGATTGAAAAGGCATTGTGGTGTCAAAGTACGAAACTCAACGCTAGACATCAGCAAAAGAAAATATGCGAGCAAATGAATTCTAGGAATAAGGAACAAAATATAGGAGCAATATATTTCGACAACTATTCCTTGTGAATCTGATACCTTATATCTGAAAAAAAAACAGAATTTCATTATTAAACGCATCTGTCATTTGATTACATTAGGAACGAACAAACTTTCGGATTTTTTTTTGTCCAAACATTTTTCCGTCCGAAATTTGTGTCTGCCGAAAGTTTTTTTGTCCAAAAATTTTGTTTTTTTCTAGTTTTTAAAAAAAAGAATGAGTGCATAGAAATTATATATAGGGTAATCAGAAAATCAATAAAAAATGCAGTTTTTGAACTTATTATTTTCGTTATTTTCACATTTGGCTGAGGCTCATCTATAAAGTTGGATCCCGAAGACCGTTTTTTAGATCTTGATTGAATATATGTACACTATAAATGCTTCTAGCCTTCTTTTTGCGTCATTTCCCGCCATCATTACTTTTGAAATTTGGTTAAAATTCGTTCAAAAGACTTACCCATACATTTTTTGATTTTATAAATCTTGTCCGGAAATTTTTCCGCTAAAAAAAAAAAGTTGAGTCCGAAAGTTTTTTCGACGAAGTTTTCTTTGTGATGTGAACTTGTGGTGTCACCATCCGTCACATCCTACTTGTTATCTGCATCATACCATTTACTTTTCTACATATTTTTTGCTTCGCAGTTTCTTTAAGACAGATGTAACTGCTTTCTTGCAAATTACAATCTTGGTTTATGTTACTGGAAAATATTTAATTTAAAAAGATCGTCTCAAACAGGATCTAGTACTTAGAATCTTAGGTTTTTTGGTTAGATCCAGAACATTAAAAAATATTAACTCTTCTCACACGTCAGCACGATCCTATTCTCTAGACCTTCCTGGGCCTCCGCTTTGAAAATGATGCTTCGTCGGCTTATACATCTGCTACAGCAGAGTTTTTCAACCTACTGTCTGCGTAACATTATTTAAGCGACTCTGTTTAGCCATTTCAGTCATTGTTCATATATTATTGAACAGGAAAAGCATATTAAACAAAAATGTGGATACAGTTTGCAACATTAACTCATTTTACTTCAGACAGACAGTTGTCATGATCTAATAAAATTTTGCGATTCTTTCGATGACTTCTTATGGTTTATTTAAAGGCATGATAACATGGCATGGAAATTAGATTCTGCAAACAAATTAAAGAAGACGTAAGGACTTTTATTACCTGACTGACACAAAAAACCGGTTAGTATGAAAAAAACCGATGATTTGATTGGTTTGCGGCTTATTTTAACAGATCTTTGTATAAAGCCATACTAACCGGTTTTGGAAGCCATTATTAAAATGGTAACATAAAAACGTAAACAAATAAAAAACAATTTCATAGCACACAAAAAATATAAAAGTGGCTCACTTAAAACCATCTTTTCGTTTCAATTCACATAAACAATGATTCGAATTTGTTTTGTGTACTTACAAAATTTTAAAATCGAACGATCTTGAATTCGAAAAGTATCAAAATCGGTCAAGGGCTCAGACCTCGCAAGCTCGGTCTGTACTTTTGACCTCGGACTATGTATTTCACAGTACAACATCAAAACCGGTCAGTATCTGTTTATTACAAACTCTTGAGTGCGCGCGAACCCTGGGAAAACAGTCAAAAATCTTTTTACATTTTAAGATCATTCATTATAGAATTGATTGTTCATTGTTGTCTATTAATGTCCCTTCAACTTAAATGTTCAAATTATGGATAATGAATTAGGAACCTGTTTCTTGAATGTAAACGTTACTGTGAGAAATATTCATGATTGTGTATACGCGTACATTTGCAACTTGAAAATTTTTATTCAATTACACGAGAACGATTTTGAAAACTGCTTTATGTTTGTTAAAGTTTCGGATATCAACAGGAAGCAAAATTTTACAATGAAAGTAAATATTTCTATGTTCATAAAGTTTACTTTCTGCATCATGATATACTTCACGGTGAACAGCACCACGCAACATATTTACCGCATGAGTGCTCTGCAGGGCTTCAGTAATATCAAAGTTGGCTGGGTTAGTTTTAAGAAATATTCACAGCGTTTTTTTAACACAACTTCATTCCATCAACAGAACGTTTCAAATGTCAAGCAGCAATGACTTCCACCAGTTATTATTATTATTATTGAAATTATTTACCCAGGATAGCCTCTTCAGTTCCTATTGTACTACTATCAAACCAAGTAAATCTTTAAAGTGAATTTTACAGAACGTAAACCATATTTTTTTTACTCAAAATAGTGTCAGCTTCAAGATTTGTCCATTTAGTTGTACCCTAAGGCCTAACCAGCCTTTTTCCACCTTTAAAACTGCGATTAGTGACGAAAGTTATTTGTAGGCGGTCCCTAACTTCTGCTTTGGTTATGAGTTTAAAAGAAATCTAAGAAATACTTTCAAATAGGAGTTGTCTTTAGCAAAGTATTAAAAAAATTAATTGTTACATTAATCTTACCACAATCAGCATTAGCAACCTTTAGCTAACCATGCAATAGACAAGTTGTGCCGTGACTTAATGTTTTGATTTTTCATCAAGAACAATGTACATGCATCCACATATACACAGGCAATAATATAAACAATAGCAGGCATAACAATAAGAAAAAAAGCACCTGCGTGATAAATTGCGTGCCCCAAGCTTCTTTAATTTTACATAAGCAAGCCTGAAATATAAAAATTATGAATAAAATATGAAAAGGTGAAGTATATATATATAGCTAACAAAATTCCCTTGCCCCTGCACACCAGACTGGGGTTGCTGCTTTGTCATGGAAACATGGTGGTACAAGTTTCAACAGTGCTCGCAGCTAATTTTAAAAATCAACATATTTCGTTCCAAAATAATGAGAAACTGCCCATAGAAACTTAAAAATTAACTTACTTCTCTTTGGAAACAGAGAAAACAACCTTACAAGCTTAAAAATCACTGTATTTTGTTCTGAAATAAAGAAAACAATTCTACGAAGCTTAATTATTGCCGTATTATCTTCTAAAATAACCAGAAAACATGATATTATTGTTATGGTTCCTTATGTAGATGTGAGGTCATATGGTGTGGTCATAGAATTTGCGTACATGCATTTAAGGAGTACTGTATATATCCTTTTTTTTAATCCTTTTTTTCTTGCCTGTCAGGATGCACATGCATAACAGAACTTTGTGAACATTCCCAATTCATTGAGTTAGCTACCGTCTTCCTTATTACGCTATAATCTAAACAAATGTATCAACTATCTAAGCAACCTCACTCATTATATAAATACACAACTTTATAGTTTTGACTGTAACCTATATATATATTCCCTAAAACCACTTTGCAAAATTGAGGGTGAACAGGGCAGGTGTTTAACCAGGGTCAAGCGAAAAAATGTGAGAACGACCTGAAATATTTTTATAACGTATTTCATGATAAAAATGGTTGCAATACTTGATGGCTTGTCTCAGATGTAGCTAGTGGCTGCTTCAGAAATCACCATGTATCTTTTTCTAATGCTCAAAAAGCTGGTGCAAAATTAAAAAAAACGTGGTAGGCAAATTTACAAAGAGGATTTGTAGAGGAGATTGATTGGAATATTTCCCAACCTGTAATAGTTGCATATAACAAGTTTGTTTTGTTTTTAATAAATGATGACAAAGATAACAATATATAGATTAAAATGTCAGATATATATACCATGTGTATAAATTTTCTCATCGGTGAGCTACTCGAGTGATGTCTAGACTGTCTGTTCTGTAAAGTACACAAGGTTTTTAGTGCTGGTGAAATAAGTAATGGTTAGTTCCTAGACTTACAAAAGCCTAAGGATATCAGGTCATGGCCATGCAGTGTGTTGCCAGTAAACAGAGAAAGTTAACAAGAAAAGCAAAAAAACATATAGCTAGCTAATTTAGATGTTTATACGTAATATAGCTATACAGTATCCAGTATATCTAGCTGCTATTATGGTATATATAGCTATGCGCTGCTCTAGCCAAGCAGCAAAGTGAGCTAGTTAGCTAGCTATCATTTGGATCAGCAATGTTGCTTTTCAAAAAAAGATGAACAAAAGCTTTAGGAAAACAATATATACAAAACTCCAAAAACGTTACTAGCTAAACATTGGAAAATTATAAGGGACTTTGGTTGCTGTTTTTTGTTTTAAGGTAGGTGCAGGGGATTCGCAGCAAGTCAGCTAGCTGAAATTCTTCTTCAAAAAAGTTTAATAAAGCATAGTAATCATAAAAAAAAAAACAATATTTTATATCAATTTGAATGACAATAGCATCAGCATTTGTTACGCTTATACTTCCGCCATCATAGATAGATTTTAGGGGGTGCTAAATTTAAAAAAATAGCTGATGAAGACGACAGTTTGCGGCGCCAAAGATAGTCGGAAGTCGAGTTTCTTGACGATTCTGCACGGATGTTTATTGCTTTTGCGCTACGCACGCAGGCGCAATAACCATCATACAAATCAGTTCTTAACAAGAACATGTCATCATCTCCTTTGTACCTTTTTGATAGGTTTCAATGATCATCTCTCTGGGAATGCTGCCAACGAGTGTATGCCGTTTCTGATCATTGAATCTTTTCGTGTTGTCACCATATTTTGTCGCAAACTAGGAAGGGGTGTGGATGTTGGTTACCCCCCCCCTTCCCCCCCCCCCCCTACAGGTTATACTGTTTTCCTAGTGTGTTAAGAAATTATAAGAAACGAAAGAAGTGGATCATTGCTTTACAAAGGGTCAATCGAGATATATCAGAATTGGAACCTTGTACCAGTGACCGCTATGGTGTGAATTCTGCATCACCAGGGTTTTCTAACATTTATTTGTATTTTTTTATTCAATTCTATGTAAATAAGCACGAGTGGTATATTCGCCAAGAAGCTTGACCCTTATACAGAGATCAAAACAATGATGGCGTTAAAGGCAAAAAGGCAGCGCAGCAAGGTCAGGCATGTGCGGAGTACTATTATTCAGAACGATAGGACATACGTGGACATACCGAACCTGGAAAGTCTCAGACTATTGTCCAATCTAGAATTAAACGGTACGAACACGAAGATAATCATAGCATTCATAACCCCGACGCCACCACGACTCTAGCATAATTCGAGGTTTATATATACTTTTTCAGTATTATCTTGAGTATAACTTGTGGCTTTCTACCCACTTCTGTCACAATTCAGACAAAAAAATCTCGCTTATTCATCTACACATATTTTGACAGATATGTTTGAACAGCAGAGTTAGACAAAATCTCAAAAGTCTTGGTTAAACAGACCCTACTCATAGAATACGTAGAGAAAATGTACCCCAGGTATCGGTTTTTCTCTCGACGGATAATGTTTTGGTGTATTTGCCTTGTATGTCTTCAGCGTCGTAGTAGTTTTTCTTGGTCTTCAGCTTCTCTTTCGTGGTGCAGTGCGTTCCAGAGCGAATTTTTTCCTATGCCCTGTTGTAATAAAGAGTAACAGGATCTCGCACACTCTGCAGTTGATCAGCACCGAGTGTCAAGTGTGTCAAGTCTAGTTGTTACGAGCGCTGATACAGCGTTGTAGATTCTCGTCATTGCGTTCCTGAAGCAACTCATTTCTTCAACAGACAGCCAGACGACGTGTATTATTACAAAGAAATACTAGCAGTTATCGCGCGGAAAACTCCAAACATTTGCCCGTTGTACATATGCATATGCATTCGTGCATCTAACTTTTGCGCATTGTACATCTTCCATCGTTAATGCGTGCACCCTCAGCGCACACAGACAAAAAATGGAGGTAATTAATATAAAATATGCTTTAGTTCAAAGGTTTCTATAAGGAAATTAACTAATTTAGATCCCCGGAGGGCCCTGGTTACAGAAGATATCACTGGCGCATTATCACCTTCAACGGATTTAATAAATAAACATTACAATAATTAAGTCATGAATGAATATATATTTATTTGAAATTAAATTTGCATGGATGGAGTTTTTATAAAATATTAAAAAGTTATTACTACTTTGACATATTCAGAAGTAACTTTTAAGTTCTCCTTTTCTTCTTACATCACATGTCCAGCAGTGGAATCCACCACCGAGTGCATTGGCATGTTTTATTGATACTTTGACGCATTTGATGCCAAGGGATTCGAACATCTAAATACGAAAGATTGTTACTATATTGTTTAAATTACTTTCTTTATTCTGTTGAAAGGTTTTATAACATTACTCTTTATATTCTGAATTATCTGCGCATTGGAGACAAAATTTTGTAGGAAATTCATATATAAATATATTCAATTACAAAAATAAAGAATTTGTAAGCAAAAAAAACAATTCACTATGTAAATTATTTGAATCCATACAATTAACGTGTTATTTTCTTGGCAATGGGGAGGATAGAGGGGGGTAAAACAACACAACCACAACGCTAAATGTTCAGTCATCCATCAAGTATTAGTTCACACAAGTTCACCCATGAGATCTGCTTAAACAAATCAAGAAATAGATAACATACCTTTTGCGTGGGTATTTCATCACTATCCACAACAACTCTTTTCTCATCTAACATTAAGACATTCATACTTAGCCACTTGGAGCTCATCCATAATGGATACGAATCAGACATAACTGATTTAGGTGCAGCTACAACTTTCCAGCCTGCCTTATGAAAGTAATCTATCTGATTGCATGGTCGGCCTGGGTTGACAAGGATTAAACCTTCTCCAATCGTAAGAAATGTTCCGTCAATATGCATAGCGTTTGCATCGTCAAATGACAGAACATGAACGTTATATTTTTCACCAAGATGGCGCCTCATCCATTCAATCCCCATCATATTTGTTACCTGAAACGGCAATATTTCTCATTTGACTGAATATAGTGTTTACACATAGTTAGCGTTTGTGAAAGTCAGTTTACTGATTTTAAGATAAAACAAGAAGCCCGGGGCTTGAAGATTTCCGCCATTAGCCTAAAAGATTTTAAAATTTGAAGTTGATCTTGAAAACGGAGAATTATGGGGTAAACAAATCATTGAGTATTCTCAATTATTATTGTAAAGGGCCTGATACACTTGTACAATATCACTGAAATTTACCTTATAATATCAATATAATTTCTTAAAATATGTTTAAAATAGAGTTATAATTTCTTATAATATAGCTATAATATGTATAATTTCAACACCTGACATGTGCGTCATAACCTCATAATTTGCTGCATGGCTATAATATTTGAATAAAATCAAACGAGTTTGATTTTAATAATATTGTTGGTGATCTGGTTTCGAATGCCTTTTGTTTGTGTGACAATAGATCTATTATCTGCTAGCGTTGTTGTGGCAACGATGTTATGAAATTAAATGAAATTATAACGATATTTTAACAAATTATAAGTATATTGTAGAAAAATTATAACTGTATTATAGAATATATTTAATGATATTATACAAGTGTATCCTGGCCTTAACTAACCTGCAATGTTAAAATACAACTCAATAAATAAAAAATAAAATTCATGAATAATTAATTAGTTCTGCTGAATATAGCTTTAGTCTACGTGCTTGAAAAATTGTACAGAAAGAAATGACGTAACATCAAAGATGGCGCATTATAAGACGATCTTCATTATGCTACACTGCACGAGCTTTAACTTTCGATAGCATATAAACTTTAATAAAGTATTGTTCATTGGATAATAAAACAATCTGTTGCACTGTTAGGATTCTTATTGGCTTAAAACTCATTTTAGCCTCGTTCTCAGAAAAAAATCTTTAGCCTGGATAAGTTTCGGGCGTCCAGCCTAGCTGCGCTGTCTCTATCTATCTCTCTATCTCTCTATCTCTCTATCTCCTCAGGCAATTTTAAAGATTCCGCCTTCGCTGGCGGAAATCAAAAAGCAAGTTTCGCTAATTAAAAAGTTTAACAAATTTAGTTTGAAACAAAGCTTTTAACACATCTAATTGGTAGGCTAGATCTGAAAATTTAGAAAAATATATTTTTTTTTGACAGAATTTTAAGAATTTTCTTTTTAATTGAACTTAGAATTTTTAAGGAAAAGCGCAATTTACTAAAGGAGACTGGAAGAAAGTTTTTTTTTAATACCTGGCTTCTTTGAACGAATATATCTTTTCCAGCTTTCATAAAATCAGCTGCATCAAAACATGGCTCATATTCTGTTGTTACAAATCTACCCTTCTTTGCTAATGCAAGTCTTTCTTCAAAATTGTCAATTGGATAATCCTAAATACAAGATCATGTATCAAAATAATCTAGGAAATAAACTGTTATGGCAGAATGAATAAGGTATCACTTTAACATATACATTGTCATATAGCCCATCTGACATGGTAGGTTTTGGTGCTGTTGTCCACTTAGCACCTTTCCAAAAATACTCCTTCATTAATGTACGGTAAGCACGATATTCAAAGAACCGACTTCTCCATGCCATAGGGGCTTCAATAATTTCGTTTCCAATGGTGATTATTATATCACGTGGCATAGCTGCATACATCCCTGTCGAACTGAAATCTGGTGTAGTGTATTCCTAAATATACATCAACAATTGTGCATTTATTATGCATTCTTCCTAAAACAACATCACAACGAACAACAGACACAACAACAACAACAACACAGTGCCATAACCGCCGAGGGGGCAAGGGGGCACAGGCCCCCTTAATAATTTTCCTACTAAAAAAAAAAAGGAAAAAAAGAAAGATTAAAATTGTGGTTACGGCACTGCAACAACAACAACAACAAGCAACAACAACAACAACAACAATCAACAATCAACAACGAAGATGAAGACGACGACAGCAGCAACAAAAAACAGAAACGATCGATAAAAAAATAAAAAAATAAAAAATTTCGCAACCTTGACAATAGTGATAACAAAAATGCAAATCACCCTTGCTAAGGAAAGCCACTAAAATTCATACTTGTTGGTGATCTATCACGTCAGGGCGTCTCACAACAATTCCCTCCTGACACAAAATTTCACAAAATGTGTCCACTTCCTCGACAGCCTTTTTGAGATGTTCTTCAGGAAAAGATTGACCACCATACTTTTTGAAAAAAGCCCATTGTTTCTTACTGATGCAAGAGTTCAATGCCATTGTTGATGGCGGAACACACGAATTTTCTGCTCTTCCAACAATAATTTCTTCCAGAGGATCCCATTCATTATGGGAGTTTACCACTGGAGTCGTGCAATGCCGAAACGAATTCACTACAATCTAAATAAATCATTTTTTTAATGATCGCCTGTTGTCTCTTTTTTTTACATCAGGACGGCAAGACTAACATAGCCCTCAATTGCACAATTTTTTGGGTGTCATATTTAATGAATCAAAGTTTTATATATAACCTTGCAATCATGTTATTTAGGCTACCGTTAACTTGAAATTCAAGCAGTTTAGTCATGGGTATTTAACTGAATTAATTGTAAAAATGTCATCAGAAATTAAAGACAATTATATTGCCGTGTTATTCCTGAGCGCACATCATATAACGTTACGTAATGCGATCCCGAAAAAATGCGTGCGCAGGAATGGAGGTAACGAAAACATTAGTGTAGAAAAAAACAAATCGTAAATATCGGGACTGTCATTCCATGGTTACACGTCTTCACAGTTAAGTTATTCGCTCTTTCTCTGTATCAAAAAAAGAAAAGGTTTCATGAAAATGTTAGTAGCAGCAACACTAACCCTACTTAAAACATCTGTGAAGGAATTGCAACTCCATGGTCAATCCTATATTGTCGCCTTGAAGTTGAATTTGGCAACTACAGTCTAAAAAGCTGATAGAAACCTTACATGTGGATGAAAAATAATTTTGAAAAATGATTTACTTAAAGAGTCTTCTCATCTTTGCTTTTACTTGTGACCTTTCTAATGACATGTTTTTATAATGTCATACAACTTTTTTTATTTTTCATATATGCTCACATTTTTTGCACCCACATTAGATATAAAACACAAGATTTTTTTATTTCCGCCAGCGAAGGCGGAATCTTTAAAATCGCCTGAGGAGATAGATAGATAGAGACAGCGCAGCTAGGCTGGACGCCCGAAACTTATCCAGGCTAAAGATTTTTTTCTGACAACGAGGCTAAAATGAGTTTTAAGCCAATAAGAATCCTAACAGTGCAACAAATTGTTTTATTATCCAATGAACAATACTTTATTTTAAAGTTTATATGCTATCGAAAGTTAAAGCTCGTGCAGTGTAACATAATGAAGATCGTCTTATAATGCGCCATCTTCGATGTTATTAACGTTTCCCTTTAATAATTACGTCATTTCCTTCTGTACAATTTTGCAAGCACGTAGACTAAAAAAACTATATTCAGCAGAACTAATTAATTATTCATGAATTTTAATTTAAAGAGGAATTGTTGAGGCTGAATATTTTTGGTGAAAGATAATGTATTATAGCTATAAAATCGTGACAAGTGTGTTATAAAAGAAAAAATGAGAATATGTAGTCTGAAAATAACCTTTCGTAACTGATTATGTAAAAAAAATTTGCTGCCACCTTTAAAGATATTTTCCAAGTTGTTTTTCAGAGAAATAGAGAAAATCGATAAATTTTCAGTCTTGCCGTTGTTTTTATTGTTCATCAATTTTCAGGTTTATTATTTTTCTTTTAAAATTGTTCTTATAGAGAAATAAAGTTTATCTCAGTTAAGTTAGCTATGATTTCCAGTTACAATAATAATCAAAAATTGAATTTTAAAATTTTAGAATATTCAATGATTTTGTTCCTCCATACTACTCAGTCCTCTTCAAAGTTCAGTACTTTTTCAGATTATTGCTAATGGCGGAAATCTTTAAACCGCAGGGCTTCTTGTTTTGTTTAAAACCTTAGTAATGCATAAATTTAATCGAAAGCGTTGAAGTGATCAAATTTATCCATTACCGCTTTAATAGTTCAAAAAGTATTGCTACAGCTTGGTTTCCATCTCTTTCCATTTTTCGCGCTAATTTCTGACCTTACAGTTAATTATATTGAGTATTTAGTGCGAGACCCTCGTCCCCAGGGTTTTCTGCCTTTTTGATAGAGAGATGACGTTGAAAAATAGCATGAAATCGTTGATCGGATTTTAAAATATGATTGGCTTTCACATTTTTGCATATGATGATTTCTTCCTTAGTCAACACTTTTTCAGGTTAATAATATAATGGTGCATGAAGCGTGATCAATCAGTCTTGTAAGCAAATCTTTATAAAGCAAGCAAAATTTATGAAAAACGTTTTGGTGTTACTTTGTTACATTTATTAGTACATTAAAAAAGAATAGTATACTGCTGAAATAATAGAAACAACGGCCCTGTCTTTTAGTAAGTGTAGCTAAAACAAGGTTGTTAATATGCTTAGTACGTAGAAGGTGATAAAAAACCTACCGCAGACATGCTGATAACAGCTATCTTTATGTATTTTAGCTAGGTATTTTGTTTACATTTACCTATTAGCTAGCTCATCTTTTTCAACGTTTCCAAATTACGATAGGATTAGAGAAATTCCTCAGTAAATTATCAAATATTTACCTAAATTGATGAATGAATTCAAGACAAAGAATATAATAAAACTTGAAGAAGGGGGAATCTAGCGTCTCTGAGAAAGCTACGAATTTCAATAATACCTTAACCGTATTCATGCAGAGGCAGCTAAAATCAACCCACTCACAGCTTAAAAAGACGCTGTATGTTAAAAAATTGGCCAATTTGAACTGAAATTTAGGGAATTTTTTATTGGCAGAGTGGCTTTCAGTGATATAAGAAAATAGGAAACTGGGTTGCACCAGTCAAGCATGGCACATATTTTTATTTAGACCCTATCTGACAATTATCAATCAATCATTACCAGCTATTTCCCACTTTAGGAAAATTTTTCATGGAACGGAACGGACAGTTACAGAACAGAAAATTTTTTACTTGTAATTTCCATTTCATAATATTGAACACGATTTTATACAGAAAGTAAACACACTTTGCACAATTCTCACAAAATGAAGTAACCTGATTGGCTAGATAATTCTCTACTTGTCTTTTCCGTACACAACGCAAAGAAAAAGTTGAACTCGATAGACAACAAAATTTTCTGTTCATGTGATGTAAACATTTTAAGGAATGCATGCTCAGAAATCTTTCTGTTTCTTTCCATTCCAATTCACAGAAAATTTTCTTGAAGTGAAAAATAGCCTTTAGCTTATATCCCTTTCAGTACATATACTTATACTTATACTTATATTCAGATTAAAGAGGTATTTTAAACAAGAGCAGAACTTGCTTACTTTGGAAAAAATTAGTTCTCGTAAAAATTCAAAAGTATCTCGAAAATTTTTTCTTGCAAAAAATAATTCTCCAAAATATCCCTTAATGGTTCTGCTGTTTTACATAACATAATGTCGTAATGTAGGCAAGCTTTTATAATATCTAAAGCTGTCTCTAATTACGTTAACGGTCGCCGCCATTATCGAACAAAAGCCAACTTGGTTCGTACATATTTTGTTGATTCGTGACGTCACACTGCGCGCATAACTTAATAGGATTTGTAAAGACAATGAATGAAGATTCGGGCTACTTATTTGTCTTCTCAGAGTGATTTAAATTTATTGCGAGGTTCGAGCGATGAAGAAGACAAGCTAAATTCTAGTAGAAAAACATTCTTGTAGAAAAAATAATTTCCAAGAATTTCACATGCGAAAGCAAATAAAAAAATGAAAACCCTGAGACTGTTTTTGTTTTGCTTTGCTTTCACAAAATATTCTGCGAAAGATATTTATTTCAAAACATGATGAATGTAATTACTTTAAGACAATCACAGAAGACACAGTTTTTCCTGTTTAGCATTCCTTTCTTTCATTCTAAATGAGTTACGCGGAATTACGTGACACAATTTAGAAATTTACCGAACAAAAAGGCCTCATTGACACTGTCATGGCGGTAACCGTGGTGATACTTTTGACCTTAAATATCTCGAGAACCAAGGCTAACAAATATATAAAAATTTACACAATATAATGAACATTTTAAGCAAAACTTCTTATCAATCGTTAGTTCTTCTTGAAAGTATTATGAAACCTACTAATAAAACAGCCTACCTTTTTTTACAAACTTTAAAGACACTTATTGCAGTTATCAAGATAATTTTTCTTATATATTTTAGTCGTGAAACAATACAATATGTTAGTACGTTTTTTCTGTTGCTGGAATATAAAATTCTACCCGCTAAAGTTCCGCCATAACTTAACGTATGACGCGTTCGCATAATCTGGCCATATTGGTCAAAAATCACTCAAAGATACCAGGGTATTTTTTGTCGTCTTCTCTCATATAAAGAAGACAAAAAAACCCTGGGGCAAGGGTGTGGGCTACGTATCTTAAATATTATCACTGCAACAACATATTTTAAATATATTAATGGGGTTATTTCACAAAACCTAAAAATTGATTTATAGCTGTTCATGGCGTGAGGAATATGATGCATGGCTATGATACTTACTGACTTTTTAGATTTATTTACCTGCATGTGAATAATTTCGGTCCCATACCTCTGAGAGGCTTTGGCCATTTCTTGAAACTACCGCTTAAAAACTCTTATGAACTCCTTATAATAGGGAAATTCATTGGGATTATTTTTAGAACTTGAAACTCACAACACAACTTTATCTCGTTGATAGGAACCCGTTAGGGTTAGGGTTAGTGGATCCTGGATTTAACGATATGCCGTTGAGCGCTCAATAAAAGTGCGACTTAAAATGTGATTAAAGTTCGATATGTCTGGAATTTCTTCATAGCGTGTCCAAATGCGTAACAAGAATCATTTTACCAAAAATGTTCTTAACTTTTACATCATTTACTCAAATTTCAAAAGTTCTTACCATGCCTATATAAATTTTGTATACTTCATGCAGACTTATCTTTTACAAGATTGGTGTAAAAGTGCTCCGTAACAAGTTTCAAACCAATAACTTTTTTTATTTACCAAAGTTATTGCACTTTCAATTTTCTTAAACTAGGAGTCAATAAAAAGATGGACTTTTGTGTTAACCAAAACATATATATAAAGCAATAAAACATGCTTGCTAACCACACTCTGAGATGAATAAGTAAAGACATATTGTATATTGTGTCAAAAAAACATTTTCGACATTTTGTGAAACATTATTTTGGCTAAAAGGAAATGATGTCAAACAAAAGGGCTGCAGCACAATTGCCGTCCCGATGGCAAAAAATATACAAGACACCCTGGGGACGAGGTTGCCTATAGCCAGGAAGTGAAATCAAACCTGTTTCTAATATGTCACGTACTCAGTATTAATTAGATCCAATTAAATTGAATTTAACTTTTTCAAGTGGCGCTAGCTACTATGAGCAATTTAAAATTTCCTTGTACAAAAAAAATCTTCTGCTTTTGAAATGAAATTTGGTGAAATTTTGTGAAAAATTATTTTGTCTATAAAGGAAATGATGTCAAAACAAAAGGGCTGCAGCACAATTGCCGTCCCGATGGCAAAAAATATACAAGACACCCTGGGGACGAGGTTGCCTATAGCCAGGAAGTGAAACCAAACCTGTTTCTAATATGTCACGTACTCAGTATTAATTAGATCCAATTAAATTGAATTTAACTTTTTCAAGTGGCGCTAGCTACTATGAGCAATTTAAAATTTCCTTGTACAAAAAAATCTTCTGCTTTTGAAATGAAATTTGGTGAAATTTTGTGAAAAATTATTTTGTCTATAAAGGAAATGATGTCAAAACAAAAGGGCTGCAGCACAATTGCCGTCCCGATGGCAAAAAATATACAAGACACCCTGGGGACGAGGTTGCCTATAGCCAGGAAGTGAAACCAAACCTGTTTCTAATATGTCACGTACTCAGTATTAATTAGATCCAATTAAATTGAATTTAACTTTTTCAAGTGGCGCTAGCTACTATGAGCAATTTAAAATTTCCTTGTACAAAAAAATCTTCTGCTTTTGAAATGAATGAATCGAAATTAAGTTTCAATTTTGATCTACATTTAATTCCTATTTTTATCTGCAGTCCAGGTGAATTTTCTGCACAACAATATTTTCTGCTAAAATTGTAAACTTGTGTGGAAAAGTGATAGTTAAAGGAGAACTAACGACTGATAACAAGTTGTGCTTAAAATGTTCATAATAGTTTGAAACTGAACCGTATAAATTTTGTTATATTTGTGAGCTTTGGTTCACGAGATATTTAAAGTCACAGTAGTCCTGCGGTCGCCGCCAAGACAGTGTCGATAAGGGCTTTCTTTTCGGTAAATTACTAAATTGTGTGACGTAATTCCGCGGGGATGCAAATGTAGATGCATTCTAAATAAACGAAGCAAGGGAATGCTAAACGGAAAAACTGTGTCTGCTGTGATAGCCATAAAGTAATTTTATTTATTATGTTTTGAAATAAATATCTTTCGCAGAATAAAATGATGTTTTACTGCATAAATATAGTTTTGGACATGAGTTTATCACTTGAAAAATATAATTAATATAAAGGATTCCGTGTATTCGAATTTATTATAAAATGTTTCTTGTGTTATTTTTTGTATTAAAAGATCTTGAAAGACGACAGGTGATTTACTTTGCTACATTCGAAAACAACAGTTCCAATGATTGTGCGCAATGAAATGTACTGGAAGTGATTTTGTGAAAGCAAAGCAAAACAAAAACAGTGTTAAAGTTTTTATTTCTTTACCTGTTTTAGCATGTAAAATTCTTGGAAATTATTTTTTCCACGAGGATTATTTTGTACTAGAATTTAGCTTGTCTTCTTCATCGCTCGAACCTCGCGATAAATTTAAATTACTCTTAGATGACCAAGAACTGACTGAATCTTCATCCATCGTCTTACAAATCCTGTTGAGGTCTACACGCCGTGTGACGTCACAAATGAACAAAATGTGTGCGTACCAACTTGGCTTTTGTTCGATAATTGCGGCGACCGTTAATGTAATTATCGTTTTTGAGGGACAAAAATTTGGACACAAAAAGTGAAAAAAAATTAATTAAATTTTTTATTTGCCATGTTGTTTTCGTGATATGTAAGAGTATTTCAATTATCAAAAAAAACATACATGTAGGTTTTTTCGTTAGTTGTCCTTTAATAAGCTAACTTGATTTCCAAATCAAAAGAAAATTATATACTTACCCTTCCATTTCGTCGCAGAGCTAACGAATAGAACTTTGATAGCCTGCTACACGTCATGTTGGAATGTTTCTCTACTTTATAAAAGCTATAAGCAAGTGTTCAGTGTTGGCACGTTACGTGGTAAATGTATATAAAATTGCTTTTAATCATTTTAAATAAAGAATAAACCATTAATTAAAATCAACCAGGTACTCAGGGCCATATTGTTACGATTTCTCCTATAATTTATTTTGACACACGCACCATTTAGAATTTCTTGTGTTCATTGTCCTTTGATCTAGAAGAGGAAAAAACGTATGTTTTTTGTTGTGTTCAAGTTCCGCAAATTAAACATAGATCGCTTCGCCGATAGTAAGAATTTTAAAATTAATTGATGCGAAAAGAATGAGGCGTCAATTGACGATAGAATGTGACTGCAATCCAGAATACGGAATGTCGTTAAATAGATACACCAATTGCTTTGAGATTGTAGTATAAATCCAAGGTTGATTTCAAAAAAGAAGTAGAAGTAACAATTACTTCAGTTGGTATTGAAGGTTTGCCATTACATAAACATGATGTAGCTACAACCATCCACATAATCTTTGAGACAAACTAGAAATTCTATCAAAAAAACAGAAATGGCCGTTGACGCAAACGTCCATTTTTCCAACTGAGACGGTTTAAACATGTAAAAAGCTATAATTAGCTTATAGCAGCACTGTAAGGCTTCGTTCTAGTGAACTTTTCGGTTTCACTAGTTGAATTCAGAATTTCCTAAGACCCTAAGTCTTAAGTCGAAGCTAAAGCTGAATTTCCGTGAGCCTGGAGGCAGTACGTCGAGTTTGAGAAGACTTGTGGTGCGAGTTTGTGAATTTTTTTTTGTCAAAAATCGAAAAGTCTCAATATATTATGTGGGTGATTGTAGGTGACGTGTCAGGAGTTTCCCCTCTCACCATCAGTAATTATTTCAGTTTTGTTTTTCAACACGTTTTACGCCAAATTACTTCCTTACCATGAATTATGCAGACATAAGATCCAGATCAGCTTTCGCTAAATAATCTATCTAATACAAATGTTCAACAGGCTTAGTTTTAACTCTGCAGTTAGCAACAGATAATTAGTGTCATGATCCGGTACAAAATTAATTAAAAGCGTTAGAAGGTCAATTCAAAAGCTTAAGCATTTCAGTTCATCCTCATCGTGGCTATAAACAGTCTAATAAAATTGCTTTTATTTAGTGTAAGTCAGGTCTTAGTTGGGTATTAATTACGTTAAAAAATACTCAGACTACTACATGTAAAAGGAAAAAAAAACATAATGGGAGATAAATGTAATAACATTTACGTTTCACAGCTTTCTGCAATCGCTGATCTTCTTTCGAATGTTTTCAACTTCTACTCATTCCACGTGTCACGTACAAGCAGAAACTCAATTGATAGTTTTAAATATTAAAGGAAAGCATTCCTTTATTCATTTGTACAATCCTTAAAAACTTATTAGGAAGGAAATTTTCCCCTTCTGCTAATATGACTTCCAAAATAATTTTAAAATGATTTTTATTGTCATAACTGAACACAGACGAAGCATGTATGTCTTTCCCGGTAATCTGCCTTTGTTTACCATCTAGGTCGCGAAGGTCGGTATTAAGACTTGTATTTTTTATTACCCCAGCACCCTAAACGACGGGCAAAGTACTGGACGGAACTCGCCGTCGTCAGGCATAATGGTTGCTAAAAACGTTAAACACTTTTTCGAAGCTGCCCCACTTTGTAATTCATCGTTGCCCCACTTTGTAATTTTTAAAGCTGCCCCACTTTGTAATAATGTCTTGCCCACTTTGTAATTTTTGGTTTTTCTCATGCTGACCAGTATGCAATTTTCATGACGTCATCTTTTTCGATGTTATCTGTGTTCTGGATGCTCTGTCTTGTTAATTGCGATGAAACGCGTGTCACACGTTAGTAGAATGATTACTTATAATTTTGATAAACAGGCGTTGTAACATTACATACACTGACTTTCTTTTTGTGAAAAATGTACTAGCTGAAGTGTTTTTATACCATAACGTAACATAAATATTACAACTGCATTTCAATAAGATACAAAATATACAGTAGCTAATGTGTTTTCGTACTATAACATAACATAAGAAATATTACCTGTAGCGATCTTTAACCTGTTTAACATAACATGCAGACTACTCAGTTCGAGGATTTCGACGTGACCTCTTTTACAGCAAGCAACGTGACAAAAAGGCTTAGTGATAGTCACCTCGGGTATATCTACAAATCAAACTAAGATATTGTAAATCAATACTTCAGCAACCTTGATCACAGCCTTCTCAAGTTTTGATGATAAGAAAGGGGGACCCGACGTCAGAAATAAACCCGAGGGCAAAGTATTCTTCCCCATGCCTTTGCATTTAATTTACATGATCACAATATAAATAGAACCTACCTCATTTGCAGTGACTGGTTTAGGAACTGCTTTGTTATTGAATTTCACAGTGAACTTTTTAAACTCAGCATCAGTTGATGTTATATTGAAAATTTTTCTGTCACTGATTCCCGCATATCCGCAGCTCTGTTCGTTAGTTCTTTTTATCCAGCTGATTTACTTTTTTTTAAAGTTTTCGCTACTACTTCATTCAGTTCGCCTTTTTTCAGAACTCGTTTACCTTGAAAAAAATTTAATCCATTTGAATCTAATGTCAAATTATTCTTTAATCTTCCGTATTTGATGTACGCGCTTCTGTGTGTGACAGTCCTGTCTTTCACTGGGATTTTGGATTGTCCATCGTTCCTTATCAACTCCGCTATTATGTCTTCTCGCATGGGATGAATATATCTCAACAATACGAGCCTTAAATTCCATAACAATATCAGAATAAAAAATTTGCGAAACATGTTTTCCTTTTAATGTCAATTCCGGTTTCACAAAAGGTAATTATAAAAACGTGTCCGGTCCAAAAACAATCCGTTAAAGTGAGTGTATTTCGATGTCCAAAAGTGTATTTGATGTAACTAATTGAATTATCTTTATGCTGATAATATGCTATAAAACCTCTTTATATCCTGCTACAACCCAACTAACTTTATCAAAACTCACAGCAGCTTGATGGTTATCATTCAGAAGTTATTTCATTGTTTTGACATCTTGAATAATAGTGACACGTGTCGTTGCCGAACTCTTCAGAGAATACTAGCTGGTGATGAGAAATTTTCGAAAAATACAAATGCAAAAAGACATAACACTTTTACTTAGTTGTTATCTTTTTTGTTGTTTTTAAATCCAACTGCAGCTATAATATTTTAATATACTTTATCACGTGTACAATGTACCCGCAAGCATATTTTCACTTTATCATTTTTACTAACTTCCAATTTGAGTCCCCTTTCAGTGTGCTTTGTTTTGAATTCATAGTGTTCGACCCCCTTCTAAAGTTGTTTTTTTTTACGAGAGCGCCTGAAAGGCTATTCATGAGCGAAATAAACAAATATTACAAGTGGGGCAAGACATTATTACAAAGTGGGGCAGGTATTACACAATGGGACAAGATAATTACAAAGTGGGGCAATTATTACAAAGTGGGGCAATTATTACAAAGTGGGGCAATTATTACAAAGTGGGGCATAACAAGGGCCTATACGTGGACATACTGAACCTGAAAAGTTTCAGACTATTGTTCGATCTAGAATTAACCGGCACGAACACGAAGAGAACTATCGCATAACATTCATCACCCCTACATTCATAACATTCATAACATTCATAACATTCATAACATTCATCACCTCTATATAACGGACATCATTTCAAGGTCCCGATTGACATTACCCCCTGAAACTGATATCTCTATAGCGGACAGGCTTAAGAATGGGTCATACAAAACAAATTTTTGTAAAGAATTTGTTTATATTTACTTAAGACAATGTTTTACATTATTATTTAATAATTCTCCAATCTTTTGTATGTTATCTTTCAGCCAGTTTATGGCTTTTTCAGGGCCATAAAAGCAAAAAATTTTAGGGATTTCCAGGCTGTATCTACCTCCGCCGTTAACGTGTTTCCCAGTCACTATAATTTCCATAGAGCAATAAGGGAGGGATAGAAACATAAACACGACTTTAGATATATTTTTAGGCACATGACCAACCACCACTTCTTTAGTACAATGAGAATTTGTACGAACCACAGCAACTGCATTTGTGTCCACGTCGTTGGTTGGCTCTTTCACGCATTTCAAACACTCACAAATCAGCGGTTTCCAAATATCCATGTAAGCATGGTATCCTCTGACAAAACTGTCACACTCGAACTTTGAACTGTCTTTCATGATCCTTAGAGGTATAGCGATCTCGTATTTATCCTCACTAATGAGCACTTCCATGTCTGAGAGATATTACTTTGAAGAGAATTCGTCAATAAAATCATTGCATTGAAATATTCGAATGTTCGAAAGTTTCGAATGTTGGAATGATTTAAATGAGGTTCTTCGAATGTACATGTACTTTGAATGAATGAATTTTTGAGGTAAGCAGTTAAAGCAAAGATGTCGTGCTCAAAGTTTCAGCTCTCTGCTCGTATGAAACGAAAACTGATTTGATAGACTGGCGACAATAGGCTCGATAGGAAGCTATTCAACAAGTTTTACCAGATCCATTTGACAGCTGTCATACTGAAAACGAAGAAGTTGCTTCAGAAGACGACGAAGAAGAAAACATTCCTCAGCAACTTTCTCCATCAAAAGCGTTGCAACATTTGGACGAATTGCTAAATTTTTCAATGAATCAAAATGATGAAACTCATTGACAAAGTGGAAGATATTAAATTGTCTTCGCAAAGACAAAGCAATATCTCAATGTTTTTTGTCAAGTCCTGAGCTTGTTTTAGTTTTGAAAGAAAGGTAACATAACTTCAATATATTGTCTTCACTGTCTTTCTTCTCCCAAAACCAGTCTCTTGATACACCTTACGGTCGATTTCAATACGCCCTAATAGCCCCGGGGATGGTTTTTGAAGAAATTTGAGCTAATTTGGGGAAGAACCTCTCACTGTAGCATGTTTTATTTACAAGCAAGACATAGTACTTAGAATCTCAGGTTGTTTCGTCACATTAAAGGATACTAACTCTTGTCACACGTCAGTACGATCTTTTTATCCGATTTTCTAGACCTTTCTGGGCTCCCGCTTTGATTTTTTAAAATGCAAACATTCAATGATGCTTCGTCGACTTATACATCTGCTACAGTAGAGTTTTTTCAACATACTGTCTTCGTAACATTATTTAGGCGACTCTGTTTAGCCATTTCAGTCATTGTCCATATATTATTGAACAGGAAAAGCATATTAAACAGAAATGTGGACACAGTTTGCAACATTAACTCATTTTACTTCAGACAGACAGTTGTCACGATCTATTACAATTTTGTGATTCTTTCGATGGCTTCTTAAGGTTTCTCCTTATTTAAAGGTATCATAACATGGCATGGAAATTAGATTCTGCAAACAAATTAAAGAAGACGTAAGGACTTTTACAAACTTTTTTCTGCTACTTTTAAGTGCCCTGGGAAAACAATCAAAAATCTTTTTATATTTTTTATGAAGTCACATTTTAAAATCATTCATTTTAGAATTGATTGTTCATTGTTGTCTATGAATGTCCCTTTAACTTAAATGTTCAAATTATGGATAATGAATTAGGAACCTGTTTCCTGAATGTAAACGTTACTGTGAGAAACATTCATGATTGTGTATAAGCGTACATTTGCAACTTGAAAATTTTTATTCAATTATAGGAGAACGTTTTTGAAAACTGTTTTATGTTTGTTAAAGTTTCGGATATCAACAGGAAGCAAAATTTTACAATGAAAGTAAATATATCTAGCTTCATAAAGTTTACTTTCTGCATCATGATATACTTCACGGTGAACAGCACCACGCAACATATTTACCGCATGAGTGCTCTGCAGGGCTTCAGTAATATCAAAGTTGGCTGGGTTAGTTTTAAGAAATATTCACAGCGTTTTTTTAACACAACTTCATTCCATCAACGTCAAAGATTGTGTATTCTCAATGGAACCTGCAAAAGTATTAATCTGTTACAATTGTTGGATAATTTCCAATGTCAGCTACTTAACCATACTTTTTATGGAAACATTTGCAAAATGGAAAGACACATGACCGGAATACATTACACCATAGCTGTAAGTTTAATATCGTTGGAGGAAGCATTCTGTTCTTTTTTTGTTGTCCAAGTGTTATTTTTTAGTAACTTTTGCGTTTTTTAGGTTTATTTCTTCCTGAGATTTTCTAACAGCAATATTGTTAGTTAAATGTACAAGAATTTACAATCTGTCCATGCAACCTGTTGAAATGGCGATGCGTTAGTTAACAAGATCCTGACTTTTTATCTTTTAGAGTTCCTGAATGCCGGCCTGAATTGGGTTAAGCTTAAAGACTGAATGGGTGGATGTCTTTATCTGTAGTGTGTCATTGTTTCTTCAACAGTTCTCTTATGCATTGAAGCCACAACTCATTATTCCAAAAATGTTTGTTAATAAGATACCTCCTAAAATTAATTTGTCGAAAGTCAAAATTCTGCAAAATTTACTTTTTTATAACTTATAACTTTTTTTATTAAGTTCTAATTTTCACAATTATTAAGGATAATTTTGCTTTCACCATTAACGTTGTTTTTAGCTGTGGGAAAAAGCCTTTTATATAAATTACACGATCATGGTTGCATTTCAATTTTTAAATAGTACCAGATAATAATAACAATGTTCTAACATTTTCATGCTTAAAGCATTTGAATTCTTAGTTTGGTTGTGAAGGTCACAAATGTTTTGTAAATTCACCCCATGTAATAATTGCATTTTCCATGAAAAATCTTTTCGTACACTGATTTCATTAACATTAATTCTTTTTTTTTTTTCGCAAACACTTTTCATCACAAACTTCAAATTTAGCACAGTGGGCGGACGTTAACATAATAACGTCGATTTGATATTTATCGTATGTTTTTTGTGAATCACTTTCTATATTTGTATCAACACATTACACATCTTCTTATACATCTTCTCAATACTTTTAAATAAACATGAATTGTGGATGTAAAATTTGCGGTTCAAACTGATCAAGAAAGCTTAGCAGCTTTATCAGTCATTCTATTTCTAAAACTAACCCAACACACTAGTAAAGTTAATTTAATTTAACGCCTCCAACATCTAAGACAAGGCAAGCCAAAAAAAGGTTCCCTAGTAAATATTCAACTTACATTCCACCGTTTTTTGAGCATGCAAAAAGCGAATCTAAAAATGACGAATAGAATTTTTGTAGCCACGAGTCAATGAATATCAAAGAGTAAATAACAGAAAATAGCTTAACTCATTGAGTTATTACAAGCTAACTAATTAACTGACTAGTTAACTAATTACAAGCTTATCTTTCTGAATAAGTTTCTGTATGTTCATAATAAACATTTTTGTATTTGAACTTTGGCTAGATCCTTTTTTCTGTAACGAAACTACAAATAAATTTTATAACCGAATCTAAATAGCATTTCAAGAGCCATATACTTGCGTTTTTTGCAAAACTTACGATAAAATAAATTATTAAACAAATTGTGTATTTTTTCAGTTTGTTTTTTCAAGTTCATATTAGTATTGTAGGTTTATCATTCCTTGAAAAATATTTAGTAGGTGTAGTGTGATTCAAGGTTCTTAAAATTGTTCTTATTCTCTTTGGAATTAACTTGACAGCAAGATTAGGCCTCTATCAACTATTTTGAAAATGACAGTGTTAAACTTGTAAGGTTATGTTGTCTGGGTTATCCTCAAAAAAATAAAACAAAGCCATTTATTAGTTGTAACGCCGTCTGTACGTATTTGAAACGTTTTTTAACTTTCTTAAGCTGTCTGGTTAGGTTATTGTGGTAAATTGATCGAGAATTAAACATATCTAAGGGAGTGCATTGAAACAACGTGTGACTTGAAATAAATCGTGACCACTGTATTAATCTACAGTTCTCTCTTTGCTTTCAAAGCATATAAAAAATATTTTGCCCTCCTACAGGAGAATGCTTAAATTCGGAAAATGAAGAAGTATAATATAGAAACGTTTTCATGTTAATTCTATCAGATTTGTCTAAGAAGGGTACCCTTTAAAAAAATTATTTTTACATAAGTTGTTGACCTTTGTTTTTAGGTACAAATAAATTACAATACCCATAGTTATAGACATAGAATAACAAACTGGCAATACTACTTAATGATACTACTTATTGACAGAACAATTTGTGAATTAAAAAAAAAAAAAAAAAATTCTGTAGCTGCAACTGTAACATTCTTACAGGCCATAATTTTTAAATAATCAAGGCTCAAAGGTTCTTATGAGTAAGCATGCTTTTACCTTGGATGATTGCATTGCTCTTATTAGAATTTGTTGAATATATAACATGAAACCAGTATTCAGCCGAATACCACCAACGCAACATGCTTAGGATAGCCAAGTCATAATGTTATTTACAGATGTTTTACAAAATAAAAGATATGTATATATATGTCAACAACATTAGTTAAATATCCAACTAGCTAGCTAGTAGTAACCAATGCTAGTGCTAGTGTAACCATATATAAAATCCAAACCAATAGCTGAACACTAGAAAAAAATATAAACCAGAGACTGTAATAAGCCCAATGGGTATAAAATAAATGCCATTTTCTATCTTTTTTGCCAAAAGTTCATAATTTGCCCATTTGACAAGTTAATTTAAGAAGTAATAAAGGTAAACAAACTATATGTGCATCACTTTACTGGAAAATTAAAATTGTCTCTAAACTAACCTCGTTTTCATGTTAGTATGTCTATTCCGGCTGTGTATTTTGCGAAATGGAAATGGATATTGAAATAGGTCTTGGATTATTGTATCGATATTTTTAAAACTTAAGAATTATGTTGGGAAAGTCTGCAAGTCTTCAACTACATGAAACCAAAATAAAAACGTAAACATATTTTCACAGACGCCACACATAAAGTCACAACCATTCGTCGATGTATTTCCTTTCAACTTTTTATAACTTGCGCTCCCTAATTTTACTTTCAATAATAGTAAAATAAAGTAGGGATAATTTAAAAATAGCTACATAACCTCTTTATTCTTTCTTTTCACAGAATCCATGCACACAGATTTACAATTTGTGTCCGGGCAACATGAAGTGTATTCCTGACGACTCGTTCACATCGTTTAGCTGTCAAAACAAGCCTGGTATAGAATGGCCACATTTCTGTCCGACAACAGGAAATAGTGACTGGATCACGCTTGAAGCAGCAATTCCAACACCTTTTTGTCATGTATGCGACACAGCAGGCGTCCCTGGTAAGAATAGAACCTTTTTTTAATATTTACCATCTTTTTTCATGTAATTATCTACTGCAACTGGTTAAAGCAAATGCGAACATTTCTATCTTTATTCGTGGTAACTTATGTCTGACGAAAATCCTCTGTGTAACCTAGCTAGTTTCTTTTATACTTTCTTTCCATAGGTTCATTTGTTATTTTAAACAAAAAGAAAAACACACAAGATGAAAATTTTCATCGAACTTGGCAGGAATATAAAGACGGATTTGGTGGTGATGAGTTTTATGTAGGGAACGAGTTGATTCACCAAGTAACCACATCACATCAATGCGAGTTACACGTATACATGTCTGGACTACCAGGAACATACAGATTCTACTATACCGAATTTAGTTTAAGAAGCGAAGAAGAGTCTTACAGACTGCAAGTCGATGGCTTTCACTTGGTAGATGGAGGTACGTTTTTTTTTGTCATTTATGCTCAGAGATTATTTAAGCATTCCTTGTCATTATTTTAGGAAACTGGTCATGAACCTGTGAAAAATTCCACAAAGAATCGACCCTCGTATATATTCCACGCATCTCTACTTTGTGCTTCCTTGTCGCCTGTTTACATCACAGGCAGGAAGCGAATATTATAATATAGATTTTTAAAAGTTATCATCAACATCTTCCGCGCATGGTTTCTTGTTTCATTTATATTTGGACGGAATCTGAACAAGTTTCTACCCAAATATAATAAACCCTAAATATAGAGCTTCGTAAAATTTGAAACTGTACACAAAATAATAATACAAAATAATTTATTTGTACTTTACACTAGACTGGTACCCTTCGTGATTCGCTAAGTCTCGGTAGCGATAGAAAAGGAGTCCATTTTACTCCTCTACCGGCATAAAAGTCGTAGAACAACACGGCAGCTAATTTTCAAGCTCGACACCACAAGTAATCGCATACATAAACTTTATTTTCGGACAAATGTGTGTCCGAAGTTTTAAGTGTCCGAATTTTCAATGTCCAAACTTTCTATTTTCTCTAAAAATCCAAAATTTTCTTCACCGTGCAATTTTTAGTCTTTAATTTTTCGAAAAATGAATACACAGGTGATTAATACACCTTTTTTTTTTTGATGATACGAATTATAAATTATCATCGTCAAGAAATACATTTAGATCTCCTTCTGTTTTTTTTTTCATTTTTCTCATGAAAACAATTCAATTTAATCTCAGGATTTCCTTCAACTATTTCGGAAAATTATAATTTCCCACTATCAAGTTTCTGTAACTCCAACCTTCCTTAGGTACCATAACATCCACTATTAGATATTTTATTTTAGGTATAACACAGGTAAATTCGTGATAAATATTGGTGTTTTCTTCTGATTCTGTCATAAAATTAATTTTGCTGAAGCATTAAATTGAATTTGTCTCAAATTTTGTTGGAACTTTGTCCAAAAATTTGTCTGAAAACTTAATATCCAAACTTTTTTTGGTCCGAACTTTCTCAAGGTTAATGTATTTAATGTATTTTGTCATAAATTTTGAATTTGTCAATGTTTAGAGTGAAATTATTTGACTGCAGTTTCGTAAACCCATGGTAGAGTGAAAAAAACGAAAATTTGTATTTATATTTTTCAAAAAATAACTTTCCCGCAACTTAAACGGAAATAAAAACAACAACCCCTTTGGTACACCGTCATAGAAAGATAGCCCGCTAACATTGTTTTGATTTGCGGAATAAGTTCCCCCGAAAGTTAAATAAAAATTAATCGTTCAACCGGGCATAATACCCTTCTCTGAAAAAACTTTAACTCGACATCACACAGGAGACAGTTCTTTTTTACCCTGTCCAGCTAAAACAATAACTCAGCAATTTTATTTTGTGATATAAGTTTCCTTGAAATTTGCAAAATTTAAATAAAAAACATTTAAAAGCACATTGTTACAAAATTCATTATTACTAAAAAAAACTTCTTAAGTATCACAGGTTAATCGAGTTAATTGTTGTCTCGTTAATCAATATACTTTAGATTTTCGCTAAAGTTTATATTACAGTAAAAATTGTAGCTACCTAACTGCATTTAGCATAAGAATTATCGATTAAGAATTTTGTTGTAGCCAACCCTATTTGGCTACTTTCACTTTATAACCAGATCAAACAAACTTTTTTCTGACTCAAATGTTGCTATGCCTTTTTTAGCGTGGTTAGATCATAAAATATTACTGGCTTACATTTGAGTCGAAATTAATCTGTCAAAAGAAAAGATTTTTGCATCTAATTTTTATTTTTTGTTGTATAAAATCTTCAACTATGAATACAAAAAGGCCATGTTGGTAACATTATTTTGACTTTTACTGACTAAAAATTTCTACCGACGTTCATTTTAACGAAAAGGTATTTCATCGTTCGTGAAAAAAAATTCCATCTTCATTTTACTTCACAAGTAAAATGAAGATGGAAAGGAACTTTATTTTAACCTGAAAAGACAGGTTAAAATAATTACATTGTAATTAATGAGTTAACTAGTCTATAAAGCCCGTGGAGAAATCCACTTAGGCAAAAGGTCAATAAAAAGAAAGTTGTTTTAGATGTTTTGCTGACGTCAGCAGTGCAGTGCAGATAAAAAAATTCACGAAATTTGTTTATTCTTTGTCTGTAATGTGTAGAGGTTGAAATGCTGGTTAAAATAATGTACAGGATCATTGTTCTCGACGAACGCCTAAGGAGATATCAGGGATTAAAAATTTTGCTGACGTCAGCAAAGACCCGTCAAAACCTTAAAATTTTTTTTTAGAAATTTGTATACCTGTTGCCTTCATCGTATAGATCTTGAAATGCTGATCAAGAAAATGTATAGGATCATGCATCTTGACAAATAGTTGCAGAGATATTAGGGTTTGAAGGTTTTTTGATGACGTCATCAACCCGCCCATTTCCGAAACGGATTTGGGGACCCAGGTTTGGAAAATTACCCAAATTGGTCCTAGGTGGTCCCTAGTTACCCACGCGGTGAAAAATCATTGACGTCACCACCTCGTTTCCAAGTTATTTGGCCTCAAGTTTTAAGTGCACTGTAATGGCTTCATTAATTTAATATAGGATATTGACGTTAAAGTAGTGTTATTGACGTCGCGCCGTAACGTCATAAAATTTAACATTTGAGACATACTTTTTTCGGCGACTTCAAAGAAAATTTCGGCGACATCAAAGTAAAATGACGATATCCACTATGACCGTCACATACACTCCGTATTATTATATAAGACTAGTCGATAAGGCCCGTGGAAAAATCCACTTAGGCAAAAGGCCAATGAAAAATAGGTTGCTTTAGATGTTTTGCTGACGTCAGTAGTGCATATACAAAAAAAAAATGTTCTAAAATTTCATTAATCCTCCACACAAATCTTACACAAAATAAAAAAGAACAGCTTGCAAGGTGTAAAATATAGTTGATAAAAAGTTACAACAACGACACTCACAACATCGACACCCACAACACCAATACTCACAATGCCGACAGTAAGAACACCGACAGTTACAACACCGACAGTCACAACACGGATAATAACAATCTCAGAAATAACGCATCTCAAATATGTACATCTTATAAGTGATTATGTTGAAAACCCTCAGTATTTTATTCTGAAATGTCAAAAGGAGGCCTGCAAGAGTTAGCACAAAATCAACAAATATAAGATTTTATACATTTTAATATATATTGTCTTCCCTTAAAAGCTTATACAAAAATATGAAAAAGCCATAGTTTTGAAAACATCAAATTTAAATCTAGAAAAATCAGTCATTTCGGTTGGATACCATCCTCTCCCACAAAAATTTACACAAAATGTAAAAATCAACCAGTTAAGGACACAAAAATTTTCCTTTTTAGTTCCGTACTGCCCTTTACCAACAATTTGAAACCTAAATGTCAAAAAATCATGAGCAAAGAATAAACTTGAATCAACAAAGATCATTATTTTAGAAACATTGTATACGGTTCGTAAACAAAACTTTACAAAAAATGTAAAACCGATCGATTTTTGAGAAACACATCTAAATCAACAAAAATAAGTTCATTCAGCATGTTGTATATTGCCATTACCCATTAATCTTCCACAAAAAGTTTATGAAACACATCAAAATTTAAAAAAATCAGTGATTTCAGTGCATACAGTCCCTCGCCTTTAGATTACAAAATATAAAAAACAAAAACAGTTTCAGTCAGAACATTAAGTTTATAATTTTTTATCATCAGCAAACATTTATCCCTACAAAATTTTGTAAAATTCTCAAGAAAAACAAAACGTGAAACCATGGAATTTCTTCCAGCAAAAATTACATCACATACAGTTAGTTCTCCCAAACAATAGTTATAATACGAAATATAAAGACAAGTTGTTTATATAGGCTGAAGATGTACTTAGTGTACGAAAAGCTTAACAAATAAATACTTTTTAACTTTTAAACTCGTTTTATTTTTTCTTAATTAGTAAAATATGGCTGTTATTTTTACCGATAAAGACATCAGCTTTACAACAGCTTACAGTGAAGTCTGATTCCACAAAGATTTGTTCTTTCAGTATATATATTGCATGTGGTCTATTTCCACAAAAGTTTACACAAAATTTCAAGCATTTTGCAACACGAACAATATGAACTGACAACCATACCATCCTCTCATAATTTTTTTTAACCCAAAGTCATAAACCCACATATATAAATTGCCAATCAAATGTCAAAAACCCCTGTTAAAAACCTGGCATTTTACATGTAGGCTGACAAAAGTTTAACAGGATGAGGAAACAAAACAATAAAAAATAACTTAACACACACACTTTAAATTCTATAAAATTCGTTCCACTTGTCATATTGTGGTCCCCTTGTAAAGTTTACAGGAAATGTGAAAAAATTATTCTACATGGGCATAAAAATGTGTCACAGTATCCTAAAAGTTCAAGAAAGATTTTGTAGCTAGCTTGTTACATCATAATTCGTGTTCAAAAAAGAAGAGAAGTTTGACTACTAAGGTAGCTATAAATACTTAAAAAAGAGGAATAACAACAAAACTCATAGATTAGAGCTAGCTATGGGATGGGAGCCTTGAAGCTAACATTAGCTAGCTAAGCTAACAAAACAGTACCTAAGACCCCAGTTAAATATACTTAAGCTGGGGAGACTTAGCTAAGTCTATAGCTAGCTATTTATGCTTAGTAAAACATATATAAAGGAAAACAATAGCAATGTAAAAATTATGACATTTGCAGTTAGTTCAACAAACCAAAACTTTCTATTTCGCTGGCACATTTGTTTGGTAGCCAGCTAACAGCTTTATGCAGCATTTTGAATTTTAGGACAAAAACATTAGTTACGCACCAGGGGATACATTAATTATGCAAAAAAAAGTAAACAGATGCTAGCTTTTTTATAAAAACGCGGTAAAACATAAAACTTAAAGAATTTTCCTGGCAAATGCGAGTCTGCCTGACACGTAACTCTAGCGACATAAAAACATAACGTCTAAAAATATCAAGTTCTTACTATATGTGAATCCAAATCGACTTTAAACCCAAGCTTTCATTTCTACTTCTAACTTTTCTTTACTACTTCTAGCTGCACTCTTCACTTTCGAAGCAACTTCTCGTGGCTTCTAACTTTACTTTTGTACTTCTACTTCTCCACTTTGACTTTTCTTGCTTTTAATATCTGCACTTTTTTGTGACTAAGGGATCGTCGAAAATAAGACATTTTTTAACCGCTTCTTCAATTAGCCTTTTGTGTCGAGAACTTTGTCGAGAACTTTTTATGTTTGTTTGTTTTTACGCTAACGGAACTTTTTATTCGAATGCCGTCCCGTTCGAAAGTATGTATTTCAGCGAATCATACTGCTTATTTTCTATCACGTGGTTTCTAACGGTTGCGAGACAAATGTAAACAAAACAAAAAAACTCGAAAAACTCGCGCATTCGGGTGGTAAAAAATGTCGTGTTTGCAAAAGTGACAGACAGACACACGGAACTGGCTTATTATTATAAGAGATACGTATGTACTTTCATATTTTTAGGGAATCTCAAGAATGACTTAAACAGCATCAATGGATACAAATTTAGTACGTTTGATCGAGGAGATTATCAGATAAGGCATCGCAATATGGATGTGGTTTATGGTATGGTAGTACAGCCTTAGCATCGTTTTTTAGTGGCTACTGGTATTCGAAAACTGGGTATAGAGACCTCTTTACTGATGTTATTTTGAGATTGAAAAAGAAAGTATAGACGACGAACACATTTTTTGTACAAACGTTTCTGTACGTTTCGCACAGACCACGTGATTCTTACGTTTTATTTCTGCTGCTAGAATATTTTTGTTGACACGGCAAAACTATTAACGCACGATCGCAAAAGTAAAGCAAATTCTGAATAACTCTTGTGAATTTCTCTATCTGTGTAAGTTTACCTTTTCGTGCACAATGAAGACCAGTTTTAAAAATGCTAATTATTTGTGAAGGTTTTGTTTATTCTTCAAAGCTGAAGTGCAAATTACGCCACAGGTAATTATAAATTGATTGCAAATTTTGAATCACCTACACATACGTTAAAACAAATTCAATATATACAATAAAAGAAAGAACCCCTTATTACCAATATTTTTCTGGTACAAACCAGTTGAAAACATGAAACAACCAATGTGTACAATTCCAAAAATGTTTCCAAGTACGAATTCAGACTTACCACATTGAGATGTCATCTACAAAACCAAATTATCTCGGCGGAAAATACTTCAGCGAATACGAGATACAAAACATACACTCTTTAAAAAAATGAATTTAATCTTTGAATGAGAATTCCATCTGGTAAATGTGCGTTTTATAGGAGGTAAGTATAAAGATATATATTAACTTCCTAAAATAAGATTTTTTTTTCTCTGTCAATATCACATTATAATAAAACTATAAAAGGGTTTTTAAAAACCCAAAAAAATTGGAAATTTCAAAAGAAATTAAAACAAAATGATGAAATTCAGAAATGTTGGCTATTTTCGATGATATCATGTCCTGCAAAAAATTTCGGTTTTTAATATGCCTCGATTCTTCGTAAATGTTTGTGAAAATGCTTATAAAAATGTTTCTAAAAATGTTTGTAAAAATGTTTGTAAAATGTTTCTAAAAAAGCTGGTAAAAATGCGTATAAAAATAGTTGTTAAAATGTTTGTAAAAAATGCTTGTAAAAAATGCTTGTAAAAATGTTTGTAAAATGCTTGTAAAATGTTTGTAAAAAAGCTTGTAAAAATGTTTGTAAAAATGTTTAAATATGCTTGTAAAAATGTTTGTAAAAATGCTTGTAAAATGTTTGTAAAAAAGCTTGTAAAGTTTTTTGTAAAAATGTTTGTAAAAATGTTTAAATATGCATGTACAAATGCTTGTAAAAATGCTTGTAAAAGTTAAATATATTAATTCGGGCATATAACTCCTCGCTGTTTCACCAATGTATGTAGCATCGCACGATTCCACCAGACAAGTATATTTGTACACAACGCCATGTTTGTGTTCATCCTTGGTTCTATCTTTCACAGAAAATAGCGAAGATAACTTTCGACATTGATAAGCAATGCGTGGCTTGACATTGGCAGGTAGAAACTGTTTTGAAAGTGTTATTTAGACGCTTTACTAAGCAGTTACCATGATCTCCTTTGTATGGTAGAACCATGAAAGGTGTTATTGGAGGTTCATTGGTGTCTTTATTAGACACAGTGTCGCATTTTGAATGTTGAAATTTCGTCGTGTGTTATTAATTACATTAGTGAAACAGCGAGGAGGCTAAATGAAAGAATGATAGATCACCAAAAGCGCGATAAGAACCCTCACATCCTAAGACATGCAGTCACTGAGAATCACCCACTTGCTGAACAAAAGAACTTCAGTATTTTAATAGATAATGTTCACCACTTTAAAAAGAGAAAAATAGTTGAGGCCATGTATATTCGTGATAACAGTCCCACGCTTAATGTACAGGAATTGTCTGTTCCATTTAAATTGTTTTAAGATAAATATTATTTATAGTCAACAAGGGGAGGAGCGCATTTGTGCCCGCGCGGTGGACGTTACCCTTACCAACGGTATATAGTTTAAATACCCTTGGGTTTGCCGTTATGTGTTATATGTTTTGTTAAGTATTGTTTTATACGTCCTCTGTGTATTATGTAGTTGTTAAAAATTATATTTAAAAAACTGTAAGCTAATTGTAACAATTTACGTTTATAATGTCTTGTAGTAACAAGACGAAATATCCGTTAAAATAAAATAAAAAAATGTCATCATCAATCAAACTTCTTGTACTTATTTTATTGCTTGTAAAGATGCTTGTAAAACAACCTCGAACCCAGGGCCTGTAGCGTTTTTTGATATGAAGATGAAACGCGTACGAGGCCCTGGTACAACAGAACCAATCAAAGATGGTGTTTTAGTGGCGCGAATTTGTAAAGTGTTCTACTGGGTTTTTATAGCTCGAGGTACATAGCTATACACCGTACAATTCCAGAATAGATACAACCCTTAGTGACTTTCTAGTCATTTTGTGGTGCATCATACATGTAGCAAAAACTGCAGCACTTATAAATATTATAGAATAACTTCACCAGCTGCAAAAATAACAGATGAAAGGATGGACACCACTTAGCAATGTTGGAGAAGATTCAGTGATCTTCAGAGAGCCGAAATTTTCCTGACCATAACAAGTCAATTGTTTAGAGTCAATAGTATGAGGACAAGGACGTCATTGGACTTTTATCAAAAGCATATGGAAAATCTTTAAATTTTCAACTGTTAGCTAGCTACCAAATGCAATTATTAAAGATCAAGGGAATTTTCTTGAAGATGTATAGGAATGACTTGCTACATTTTACGTGGTTTAATCTTTGAGAAGAATGCTGTACAGATGTTGTTTGAGAAACTCTGTCTTAACAATAAAATAGAAGATGTGTTGTCATCATTGGATGGTCATTATTGGGGCAATTTTGAGTGAAAGAGAAAAAAAATTAATGAAATTAGAAATTTATCAAAAAATGTCAAAGCTTGTGTTATTGACGAGGCTTACTGCTTCAACACCTGTTTTGTACTTTATATATATATATATATAGTATATGACCAATACTTATACTTACTTATACTTAAGAATATCTACAACAACCGGATAAAAGGAAAAACAGTGACTAGAATGAAATATATTAAATTTGGAATAAGAACCTTCACAGAAATCTCTCAATCCTAACAGGAAAAATGTATACCGCAGAAAAAAGAGAAAAGTTGGCAAGGAAGAAATATTTCAAATTAAGGTTATAAAAAATAACATATTAAACAAACAAGTTCATTAAAAACTTAACATAAAACATAACAATTGTGCATTTTCACACACCACAAACAAAGACCATGTAAAACCAAATTCTTCTTGAAGTTGCAAAAGAAGATCTGACGTTTGCATTATTATAGCAACCTCTGCTCTTGGTATAGGAGTTTATGTCAAACAAATCTACCATATAAGTCCACCAAGTACCATTGAAGACCATTGAATATATATATATGAAGCAATTTGGATGATCTGGTCGATGAGGGCAAGAAGCATTGGCAAGATTTTATTATACTGGACATAATATCAGCACTAGGTTTTGGAAACAAAATAACATTAATGAGTTTTTGGTGATGATATAACGCTCTTTACAATGTAATTTTTCTGAAAGCTTATTTGAGCAATCCGGCGGAAAATCTTTAATTGTCCTTAACATTTACGACAGTATTAGTTTGCATAATTGCGATATTTGAGGTTCCAATACTTTCGAAATTATTTTCCATACATCAGATCCACTCCTTCGCAGAGTATTTATATGAGTTATCGTCGCCGGTCCAATCCTTCTATCGTTTCCTTCCAAGAGGGTGGAATCAGCTGTGAAGAGCGGAGGAAGTGTTAGCTGTAAATCTTGGAGTATCTTTTAAATCTTATTTCGAGATAAGTGCAGTATTAATTTATTCTCTTCTTTCATTACTAAGTTAAGTTTGTTTTGTTTTGTTATTTAGAAAAATAAAAATAATGTTTGAATTCAACAACGAAAGTACAGATGTTGTTGATGATGTTGTTGATGATGTTGTTGTTGATGAACAGCAATCATCTTGTTCTAATTCTAGTCAAAACCAACCAAACCCACAACCAGCAGTGGTTATAAATCAACTATTAGCGCTTTGCTTCCAAATTGTTAATAATACTGGAAATACTTCCTCCAGTTGTGCAAAAGCTAGCCAAAAACGTCCAATTGGACCTGCCGGGACATTTATTAATAAGAGTCCCAATAAACGGCAAAGGCTATCAAATGACGATGACATAGCTAGTGATTATGACGATCAGCTTTCCATCGGTGTAGAGTCTGATTTTGATTCCTTAATTGGTAGAAATGAGACAGAAAAAGATCAATTCCTTGAAGTTTTTGATGAACTCTATTATTTTGAATGACTCTCATGACAAACCAAAAACTGGTCCTGCCATGAATCAAAAGTTGGCTGATAAAATTATATCTCGATGGAATACGGCAATAAATAAAAACGAACTTTAAATCCTTTTGCTGAGAAATATTTGCTACCAGAGCCAAAACAAATTTTTTCCTTACAAACTTTTAAAGACAGGTATAAACATTCAGAAAGAAAAATCTCTTTTTATTGCCAAAGGCTGTTTGGATGCCATAACTTTCCTTTCATCAGCAAATCAAAATTTAAACAAAATGAATAAGGATAATGTACGCCCTTCCCTAAAATATGAAGTAAGGAGCATTTGTGATGCTGATAAACCTTCAACATCTAAATCTGTTTTTGGAGATGAGGATTTCTCTAAACTAATTAAAGATGCGAAGAAAGTTTGCAAATTGAACATCAGTAACCAGTATGAAAATAATTATAAAAAGAAAACCAGTACTCCTCACCTAACTTATATAAAAAGCCTTTTTTAGGCCCTGGCAAAAAATAAAATCATCGCAAACGCTACTACTACAAAAAGTAAATGTAAGTAATTTTCAGAAAATTCGGATAATCTTTTTGATTACTTTAATAACAAAATAAAGATATTTCAAGCAGGTGCATTGGTGTCAAAAAACTGACGATACAGAAACGTTACAAACAGTGATGGGATAGCATATTGGATTTAAAATTGAAATTTCTAAAAGTAAACAAAAAGTCATTCCAAATAATTTTAGTCAAAAAGAAAAATCATTTTTAAAAAATGAAATAAAAAACTTATTGAATAAAAAAAGTTATTGCTGCTTTAGAACATGAAGATGGTGAATTTATTTCACAGATCTTCTTAGTACCCAAGGATGGGGACAGCTTTAGATTACTACGTAATCTTAAACAATTAAATAATTACCTTCCCTATGTGCATTTTAAAATGGATACATTAAATACCATTTTAAAGCTAATCAGACCTGGTTGTTATATGACCACAGTAGATCTCAAAGATGCTTATTACACAGTACCAATGAGTAATAAAGCACAAAAATACTTAAAATTTGTTTTTAATGATGTTCTTTACAAGTATTTAGCTTTACCAAATGGATTATGTTCTGGTCCAAGAAAATTTACAAAATTACTAAAATCTCCAATAGTTTTCTTGAGATTATTAAATTATATTTTAGCATTGATTTAGACGACATATTTAACACACACATATGTCATATAATAAATGTCTTGAAGGAGTGCTTGCAATTTTAAAATTATTTGACAAACTTGGATTTGTTATAAATGTTACAAAATCCCAATTAATTCCAAAACAAGTGATTAAACTTCTTGGCTTTATTATTGATTCTAAAAGAATGATAATTTACTTAGATAAAGAAAAGAAAGGAAATATTATCAAAATATGTACAGGATTAATTCGATGTAATTCTCCATCAATACGAAAGGTTTCCTCTGTCATTGGTACCCTGGTCAGCTGCTTTCCAGGAGTAAAATTTGGAAAACTGTTTTCCAGAAATCTGGAGCATGACAAGACATTAGCTTTAAAGAATAATTCCGGAAAATTTGATTCTAAAATGCAAATTGCAACAAGATTAAAAAAGGAACTGCAGTGGTGGGTGGATAATATATTGACTAGTTTTAACACAATTGGTTATACAAACCCTGACTTAGTTATTGAAACTGATGCATCAAATACTGGATGGGGTGCCGTGTCTGAATCCATCAAAATAAATGGATTTTGGACAAAAATGAAAGAGATTTACACATAAATGCTCTTGAACTAAAAGCAATCTTTTATGCTTTTAAATTTTTTTGTATGGAATTGCAAGGTATCCATGTCAAAATATTGTCTGACAACACCACAGCAGTTTTCTGCATTAATAAGATGGGTACTTCTCATTCATTAATTTGCAACGACATAGTTTTCGAAATTTGGATTTTGGCAAAAAGTCTGGATATATGGATATCTGCTTCATATATCCCTGGGAAAGAAAATAATATTGCAGATAGAGAATCTAGAAAGAATGAAAGTTTCATTGAGTGGAAATTAGATTCCAAAGTACTACATTCCATATTGAAATTAAATTTCAATCCATCAATTGATTTGTTTGCTTCACGGACGAATTGTCAAATGAAAATATTTATTTATTTCCGGTCAGACCCAGATGCTTGGGGTGTTAATGCATGTTTATTTGATTGGAAAGATTTTAAATTCTATGCATTTCCACCATTTTCACTCATACCCAAAGTCTTGCAAAAAATATCTTTTGACAAGGCTACTGGAGTACTTGTCGTGCCAAACTGGCCATATCAGTGTTGGTATTCTCAATACCAAGAAATGCTCATTGGAGACCCTATCTTTATTTCCCTTAGGAAACACCTGCTGACTTTACCGTCGCGTCCAGAAGAAACACACCCAATGGAGGAAAGCTTGACCCTATTAATTGGGATAGTGTCTGGAAAGCTAAAGATGTGACAAATCTCTCTCATGCAGCCAAAAATATTATCAGTTCGTCGCTGAGTGATGGTACAAGGAATCAATACCGACCATATATCAAGGAATGGATGAACTATTGCCTGTGTAAGTCAATTGATCTGTATCATCATAATATTGTTGAAGGTCTGAATTTCTTAACTGACCTCTTTGTGAATAGCACAAAGCAATATTCTGCACTTAATACTGCAAGATCAGCATTATCAATCATAATAGAGCCTCAATATGGAATTACGGCAACCAATTGTGAAACGTTTTATGCGTGGAGTATTTAAATTGCGTCCTTCACTGCCACGTTACACCTTTACGTATGATATAGATATTGTCTTAAAATATCTTGAGTCACTTGGAGATCCTGACAAGCTACCCTTGAAAATTTTAACCTACCGGACTGTGACTTTGTTATGTATTCTTTCAGGACAAAGAGATGAAACTATATCATCAATTGACGTACGTAATATTGTGTCTCAACCAAAAAAAATTGTTGTGTTTATAACAGAACTTTTGAAAACATTTCGACCTGGACATCATGTTGCTCCTTTAGAAATATTAAAGTACGACCTATCAAGAAATATATGTTTAGTAGAAAATTTAAAACAATATTTAAAAATCACTTTTCCTTTAAGAGGCTTATTTGTTAAATTGTTTATAAGCATACAAGCACCGCATAAACCTGTGTGTACGTCAACCTTGTCTCGTTGGGTAACAACTACTCTAGAATGTGCTGGTATCGATACCAAGCTTTTCTCTTCTCATTCCACGAGGAGTGCCTCAACCTCCAGAGCAAGAGCGAAAGGACTTTCCTTAGCGGATATTAATAAAGCAGGAGATTGGAGCAATTGTAACACTTTCCTGAAATTTTACAACAAACCTATTTTAAGAAACTTTAGTTCAACAATTTTGAGTTAAACACTTTATAAGAGAATTGAGTTGTAATATTTATTACCTAACATTTGTTTCTTTTAAATAAAGGTATATCTACCACAACCTTTGTAACATTTGTTTAAAATAAAGGTATATTTATCGCTACAATTGTAAAATATTCTTTTTTCGACCAGCAATCTTTAAAGACTCATATAAATACTCTGCGAAAAAGTGGATCTGATGTATGGAAAATAATTAGAAAACTAAGCAAGCACTTACGTGTGAAGATTAGTTGAGATTATTTTCCATTATGAAGATCCACTCCAAGACAAGTATTTATGTGCCCACCTTCCCCAAACTTTCCCCTTTCTCCTAACATAAGTACTTATGTTGGCTGGTCACACTCTTCACAGTCATGTTTTCGAAGGATTGGACCGGCAACGATAACTCACATAAATACTTGCTCTGGAGTGGATCTTCATAATGGAAAATAATCTCAACTAATCTTCACACGTAAGTGCTTGCTTAGTTTTCTAAAATTCACTAAACCGTTTTAAGTTTGTTTCAGTAAGAATCCTACGTACTACGTTCAACACACCCACCATAAACTTTATGTGTTGTGATATTTTCTCATTTTCTCATTGCCTAAAAACAATATGTTATATAGTTGTGATTTCTTGTATATATATATATATATATTTATTTTTAATTGTACAGCTAGCTATACTGTATTCCCTACTTTATTTCCATTTATTTTTAATACTTTAGCTAGTATTTTGTCCCAAAAGTTTGTTGAAAGATATCTCTTGACACGTGTGGCACTTTAAGAAAAATTGGTTGTCATTGTTGTGTTTGTGCATCTTTAAGCCAACAGCATCTAGCCACTTAGTCTTCATACACACTACAGAGTTTCATCTGTACGAAGTTTTTCTTTACTTTTAGGCATATGAAAACAAAAATAAAATTTTCCGTTTTTTTAAAATAAGTATTGTGTCCCAACAAAAGGTGAGAGTACCTGTTACTTTCGTTCGCAGGACAGGATGTTCGTCGCACTATTCCATTTGAGTTGTCAGCTGCCTTTTTCACCATCAGTGAGGAAACAAAAGTAATTCTTAAAAATTTTGAAGAGCTTTGATAAATTTGTAAACGATGCAAGGAAGTCAAAAATAACGTGAATATAAATATTTTCTTCATAAACAAGTAACCAAAATCTTCTAATGCTTATCGCCATGTTTGTTATTGATAATCGCCATATTTGTTGTTGATAAAAAAATGCAGTGCTTGCAAAAAAACTTCTGCATTAATTATCTTTTTACCATAATTTAAAAAGGCCGTACACGCAATCTCATTGGTTGAGTAAGTCTGTTGTGCCAGGGTCTCGTACGCGTTTCATCCTCATCTCAAAAAACGCTACAGGCCCTGGTATCGAGGTTGACTTGTAAAAATGTTTGTAAAAATGCTTGTAAAAATGCTTGTAAAAATACTTGTAAAAATACTTGTAAAAATGTTTGTGAAAATGTTTGTAAAAATGTTTGTAAAAATGTTTGTAAAAATGTTTGTAAAAATGCTTGTAAAAATGCATGTAAAAATGTTTGTGAAAATGCTTGTAAAAATGCTTGTAAAAATACTTGTAAAAATGTTTGTGAAAATGCTTGTAAAAATGTTTGTAAAAATGTTTGCGAAAATGTTTGTAAAATTGCCTGTAAAAATGCATGTAAAAATGTTTGTAAAAAAGCTTGTAAAAAAGCATGTAAAAATGTTTGTAAAAGTGTTTGTAAAAATGCATGTAAAAATGTTTATAAAAATGCTTGTAAAAATGCTTGTGAAAATGTTTGTAAAAATGCCTGTAAAAATGCATGTAAAAATGTTTGTAAAAATGCTTGTAAAAAAGCTTGTAAAAATGTTTGTAAAAAAGCTTGTAAAAAAGCATGTAAAAATACTTGTAAAAATAGGGGTAGGGGTAGGGGTAGGAGGGAATGGCGGCGTGTGAGGCAAGGAAGAAACTAGTAAAGAAAACCATCTCAATGGTGTTTTTAATCTTTTTAAGACGGATTGTAAAAATGTTTGTAAAAATGTTTGTGAAAATGCTTGTAAACATGCTTGTGAAAATGTTTGTGAAAAACTGTAAAAATTAGCGTGTAACAAGAATACAGATACTTCAAGTCAGCAAGCTTATTTTCAGACATAATCCCGAAAGAAAAAAAATGGACATTATTAACATTCTCCTAACAAGATTATGATCACCCCTAATTCATTTATTCATTTTCTGATAAATATAAAACCTAACGTTACAAAAAGGAACAATACTGTAATATTGTAACGTCTGATTTAATCTTTTGGTTATAATTCGTGATTACAAACAGGATTAATGCAACATGTAACAGTTGTTTCTCATTTAATGCATGTTTCATAAAAATAACATTACCAACTTGTAAAACAAAAAGGATAAATACCATACTTACAATGAAATTCATGTATTTATAAACCTTTGTGACTATAAAACTATAATAATATATACACCAATTAACACATATTAACAAATCGGAATTTTAAGAAAAAGTTAAGTGAAGCTGATGAGTTGGAAAACATGGGAGGCAGCCTGCATTGACTCTTAAACAAGAATATCCACTTGCGATAGTTTATTTACTAAAACTTTTAAATCTTTAACTCTCGAAAGTTTACCCTTTTCTATTATCAACAATAAAGATCAGTTTCGGAATTATGAAGGTATCTTTCACCTTTCACACGAAGGTTCATTTAGATAAAACGTTTTCTGTATCTTATTTATTTTGTAACTAAAGTTAAAGTGTAGAAAACGATACCCCAACAAATTGCAACATTTTACCGACAAATAATGAACAAAACAAAGCAGTTGTCAAGAATCACGAGTAGAAGACACTTCGAGAAAGTAAAGATGCATACGAAAAAAAATATAAATTATAAAGCTAAAATAGTAAAACTACAAATTTTCTAGTTATTTCTCGGTTAACTTTTTAATTGGAAATTTGCAATTTTTTATTACCATTTTAATATTAAAAAAAAGATATCTTTAAGTTGTTTTTCTCCTATCTTAGGTACTAACAATAATGAATGGACACATATCGAGTTCAAATTCCCTTTTCTGATCAAGTCGACACCAAGAAACCTTCTATGGCAGAAACAGCCATACAGGAGGAGGTTTTTTCTTGTAAATTTACATTGTTTACATGACTAAATGTTGACTCCCTTTATATTTGTTACCAGATTACGTGACTATGCGCACTGCTTTGTTGAGATTTTTTACCCCTTATATTTATCATCCTTATGAAAATAGGCTGCTATACGTGAACAAATAAACATGTTTTAAGTAGATTTCAAAGAATAACCTCTGTCATGATGTTTTGTATAATATCCTTGAATCAAAAGGATTCGTGTCACCTCAATCGCTTTTGTTGTAAAGACTTCAAAAACTTTGTCTCTTCTTCAAAAAATTCATCGTCTTTCTCCTTCGCAGTTGACCATCTCCTTAATGCACGCTTAAATTCAAAGTTATTCATAAGCAAGTCAGGAGGAGGGTAATTATTTAACGGATTGTTTGTATTATTAATAGACTTCTTTTGCTTAATATCAGAAGACTGTAACGAATCCTGCGTGAAGTTCAACACGGTGCTTGTAGGCGTAGAAGTTGAAATGTTGTTATTGTCATCTGATTGGCGAGTAAACTGTGTTGAAGAAGCTTGATAATAATCCACACCATGTGCAGGTTTCAAGTAAGGAGAACTGAATTGAACCTGTCTGCTTTGATTGACAACATGACTGTTTTGTGAAGTACCATGCGTCGAAACTACGTCGATATGTCTTGATTTATATGGCGATGTGTATTCTAATAAAAGAAAGTATATATAGAATCTATTTAATTCCATAATGAAATATGTACACCTTCATTCCTTTTCGCGTAACAAATACGGCACTAGGAATCATTCTCGGTTATATGGGTGCAACCCAAAATTAGTCACATGGAACCTTTTGGTCCCAAAAAACTTCTCACCCTAATTCTAAGACAAATAAACGGTTAATAATTAGTTTAAATTACCCAGCTTAACCGTCCTTTTTTCCATCTTATATGTCAAATAAAAGTACTTTTCATCAATTGTTTTAACTTTTATGATAATCAGTTATATATGCAAAAACAAAATATAAAATAGAGCCATGAACATGTGTGGATAGGCATACCGCTACTTGTGTTAGACATCAATCCCTTGCAAGCATGACATCTATTCAGCTGTTTGTCTTGCTCAAATGTCCGTCTTTCTGATTCAAGCTGTTCTTTTTCCTGAACGCAAAACAGTATATAAATTCAAATTTGCACGATTTTGTTATTAAAAACCTTTGATCAGTGGAGAAGTGCACACGAGTATGAAATCTAATTAATAGTACAATAAACGTACAAAGCCCAATGGAACAAAACCTTCTCGCAGAAACTCAAAACTGTTTACTGGATTTTATTTATTAGTCAAATATCATTCCCGCCGAAAAAAAAACCCTCTTTTGCGGTTAGTTATTAACACACTTTTTTTTAAAGCTTACCCCCCACGGAAAAACAATTTACTTTCAGATGAAAGAGCTTCGAAAGTTGTCTAGGAATTTGTATATTTTTTCAAAATTCTTGATTGGTTCTTAAGAATTTGAGTGGGTGTTGTATTTAACAGTTTTCGGGATATATGGAAGGTTAAAAATGTTTTTTGGCCGTTTAGTTTGGCGTTTTGAACATTTTACATAAATTTCAATATTTAGTTACTATAATTATGCACAATAACAGCAATTACAATTTTTTAGAGCTATTTTGTGACATAATTTCGCATAATTAGCACAACTTTCAAGACAAATATGTCGAGAACCAAAAAGAAAAGATTCCTAGATAACGTTAAAAGATCTTCCATAGCTCAACTTTTTCGTGAGAGGTAAGCTTTAAAAATAAAAACATTATCCTGAGATAAACATCTCTGTAGGATTCTGAGTGAGTGGTTCAAAATCTCTTACGTATTGTGACTGAACTTTAACACATCAACCTAAGAGAGATACCTGTCTTAAAGCATTCTCCTGTGCTTGCAGGGCCATATCTGTTACTTCGAGCTGATTTTTGGCGTCAAAAAATTCTGCTTGTGTTACGTGAGCTTCTTCCAGCGCTCTCAAACCTTCGACGTGAACTTTCCTGGCTTCCTAGATGGTAAAAATCGAAAGTATAGCTTAGTTTTATAACAAAACACAGCTAACAGACACAGAAGTATTTAATAGAAATTTGACAAATCATAACTTTTTCGAGTCATCATGCGGATTCTAAAAACACGACAACATAAAGGATTGGGAACTAGGGCTACAATGTTGTATATGTAATTCTCACGCGGTAAACATCAATACGCATCAATTTTAATTTAAGTTCTGCTGGCCTGAGTTTTAAGACCATCAGTTTTTTCTACTAGGCTCCTTTCTCATTTGTGTGACACATCGTTCAGACTTTTGTTTCTAGCGCTTTCCGCACGTTTAGTTTGACTTAAATATTTATTTATGGGAAATAGGCGATAACGATAAGAAAAAACACGACATTCGAGCTCACCACAGCGAATTCATCGATTTCTTGTGACCTCTGCTGCACCTCTTTACCCGCCATATTTAATTTATCAAACTCATCCTTTAATAACTTTTGCTGCTTCACGAATTCCTCTTTCTCCGCCAATAAGCTCGCCTCTTCTTGTTTTACTTTCGATAAACGTGTGTTAAACGTGTTGGATTCGTGTTGGTAACGTGTCAAAGTGGCTTCGAGATCAGATTCGGCCTAATTATTACATGTAAATAAAGAGTATGTTTCAAGACACACAAAATACAATAAATACACACAAAAATACCCCTCTTAGATGATACGTAGGACAGGAAAAGCTCTTAGCGTTAATCATAATGTCGTAGCGTTAACACAGTGGGGCTGAGGAATTAGGGTCGTTGTTCACAATTGTATACAAATGGTCCTGCGAAAAACGCTTACGCTTCCATTTGAGCTACGGAGGCCTTACAACGAAAAAACCCTCAAAAAATGTGCAGCGAAAAAATGAATTCGCGACATTTCGCACGGTAACCAAACGTACCAGCACGCTACCAGTTGGTAAATACTTGCGCAGTTATGAAAATTTGTGAAAAAACGCCAGTTAGTGCTGTGTAAAATAAGCATGGCGTAATAAAACTGATACTACCTAATATAATAATTTTCAATAATTTTGACACAGGGTATGTCAAGTTTTTTTAATGAAGATAACATACAGTCGACGCTCGATATCTTGAAGTTTCGCTGTCTCGAACTTTTTTCCGATCCCTTCAGTCATCCCAATCTCTTGTAGCCAAAATTACGTTCTATATTTGGAACTCCGTTATCTTGAACTTTCGCTTTGTCGAACTATTTTTCCGGTCCCTTTCGCTCAATTTATCACGTTATCTCGAACTTTCCCCTTATTTTCAAACAAAAACATTCGATTTTAAAAAAAGTTCGATTGATACATAAAAAAGACTTTCGAATGTTTACAATTTGGAATTTTTGAAATCCGCCTCATTTCAAAAATGGCTACCAAGCGGAAGCTTGTGGTAAAAGCGTTGGCTGAGAAATACAATGTTATAAAAGAATTGCAGACAGGGTCGACGAATAAAGCTGTCGCAGAAACAAGTACAGGTATTTCGAACTTTGAAGGCCTTTATCCTTTATCTCGAATTTTCGTCGGTCCCCTGAGAGTTCAAGATATCGAGCGTCAACTGTAGTTACTTCATTTAGGAAAAATTAACTTTCATACTTGAGTGAATTATATAATTAAAACGGGTGAAGTACTCCATATGGATGAACTTACCTGTAAGGTAGACGATCGATCGTGGCGACTTTTCTCTATAGTTTCTCTTTGCAGTTCTTGTTAACTGTGTGCGCTCTTGAGCGATGTTTCTCTTCTCCTCGTAACATTCAGTAACCACACGACGCTGCTCAGTAAGCATGTCTTCCCTCGCTTTCGTCAACTGTTGACGTTCTCGCATCAACTGCTCCGTAGTGATGCGTCTTTCTTCTTCAAATGCCGCCTTAAAAAAGGTAGATGTTAGTTAATCGAAATTGATATGTTTAAAATATACTTAAAATAATGAAATTTTTCTTTTGGTGATATTAAACCAGCCTGGCTAACAGAAGAAAAAAATCGACTTAAGGATACATTGCTATATGTTTTAGCCTTAGCCTTTTAGCCTCCAACAGACGCCCTATAAGCTCCTTCGGTGTTCTACTAAAAGATATTTTTTTAATTTAGTGATGAAATCCGATGAAAGCAGTTTACGTTGTAATTTATTTGTGCATAATCCCACCATGTGAGATTCTAAGAGCTGCCAAAATAAAAATCGAACTATACAGAGGGTTTCAAAATAATGGCTACATTTACCCCAAACAAGAGCGACGGCCATTCTAACTTTACCTAAGTCAATAAATCACGCTGATAAAAGTAACTGCAATCAGTAATCAATCAACTTAACCAACTTGGGGCATGTACACAAACAGGAATGAATAGATAACAAACCTGCGTTGCTTTTAGTCTGTTTTCATCTTGATTCAGCTTCCATTTATCTTGTTCAATATGTCTTGTCTGTTCGCGCAGCTGAATTTCTAATTTCGACACTAGATTTTGCAGCCTCTCTCTTTCTGCGTCGTTACTCACTTCTTGCTGTTGTAAACGCGTTTCGAGCTTTCGTAAGTATTCATCTTTGCTTTTCAGCGTTTGCTCACGGTCCTCGAGTTTGGAATGATGTGTCGCATCTAGTTTGCTCTGTAGTTGACTCACCTGGAGAAGAAGTGAAAAACATTGGAGTATGTAAAAGAACTAGTGATTCGCGGACTTCATTCAAAGATTGCTTACGGTAAATAAAAAATATTGAGAACTGTTTAGTAATTATACATGATAATTTTATGAATATAAATTTACGATAAATCGTAACTTTTCACATTTAGTACGGTCCCGGACACAAGATAGTTCAGTGTAAACAAAGAAGTCCATGCAGTGAGTAAACTCACTTCATATGCGATTTTTGACTAACTGTTTTCATTGCAAATAATAATAACTAGCGAGATATGCTACTACAGTACACTCGCGTTAAGCAGGACTCCAGATAAGTAGGCCTTTCACTGATTGGGGCCAAATTTATTGGTCTCTTGAACTTCCTTACAAAATCCAAGCAAAAATACTTCGCTTAAGACGCTGAATAAGTGGGACTTTTGTTAAGTGGGACTTTTGTTAAGTGGGACACCTTTTTATGGCCCCCTGAGCAAAAAAAAAACGGTTAAGTGGGACATCGATGCAATGACTTCTCAGAAAAAACAATAAATTAATGAAACTAAATAAATTAAATTTGATTGATAAAAATCGAATAAACAAAAAAACGCTGCTGACCGAGTGAGAAATAAACTTTTATTGCTGTCTGAGGACGTCACATCCTTCTTGTTTCAACGGAACAACCGCTGTTTAATGCAGATATTTTGGAAAGCTTTTAATTGGTTGATGAAGACAATAAAGATGGAGATGACTTTTAATCAGATGAAGATATTTTGGTTAAACCGAGTCCTCTCGAAATACGTGCCGCAATTGGTACCTTGATAAATTATTATATGACATCTGGATCAGACGAGCTACAAAATACTCACCATCATTGTCAGAATCATTGAGATCGACATAGAAAGTTGTGCAACGAAAAGAAAGACTTTTTTGTTTAGTCTTAAACAGATGTTATATGTTTTTATTTTATTTGGTTTTCCGTTAGGGTTATAGTTTTTGGGCTTTTTTTTCACTGAAGACACGCGGTCAATGAAAAAGAGTCCTGTAGTTTTGTTGATTATATATTCTCCTTTATATTGTCCAATAAAAAGGTATTTTTTGAAAAAGTCCCAGTTAAAGGGAGATATGGTTAAGTGAGACATTCGCTAAGTAAGATGAATTTACACGATCCCTTATATGTCCCCCCCCCCCCCCCCTCACGCGAGTGTACTGTAGTGACGCATTAAAAAGTTATTCAAATTTTTTACCTCTCGAGTAGAATTTTGTACCTCCGAGATAAGCGATTGCAACGATTTCGTATGTGAGAAGGCATTAACAGCAGCAGCTACTTCCTGCTCTTTCAACATTCTCATGTGTTCCATTTGTTCACTGTGCTCTTTCGTAAACTCTTCAAGACTCTAAAAAATATTTAGAGTGCAATTCTTAATCTTCAGAAGGTACAAAACACATATCGTAACCCTCAGAAAATATCAGAAAATTTTAGCTGTATTCTTCCACAGGTTTATAAGTTGTAATTTTTTTAAGCAGAGAACAACACGCTTAGAATTAGGGTGTATACACAGTTGCTGCCACCTTACCTTCTTATGTAGTTCTCTGACTCTTTCTAGTTCTGTTATTCGATTTTTCTCTAATAACTCGTTTTTTTTCTTGAATCCAGCTACCAAATCTTCTTTTTCATTCTGCAACGATTGAATTTTCTCATCAACGTACGATTTAGTTAATTGGGCCTCCTCTTTCAACTGTTCCTCCCGACGTTGGTAGGACGCTTCAAGAAACCCCATTCTATTTCTAAAAAGGAGAAAGCGACAAGATGTGAAAAAGAAATATGGGTTAAAGGATCAAGGTATTGTATTTTTATGGTACTTCTCCAACAAATAACTTAAGTGTGGATATTTACGATGAAAAGGATTGAACTGATAGATAACATAATCTGCGAGAATAAAACTTAGTAGAACAACCACATGGGTTTTAAAACATAGCGCCTAACTTTTAATCTCATAAAGGTGTTTTTGAACACATCACATACTAGACAAAGAAATATAGCTATCCATTGGAATTTCGGCTAGACAAAGAAATATAGCTATCCAATGGAAACTCGACTGGACAAAGAAATATAGCTATCCATTTGAATCTCGACTAGATAAAGAAATATAGCTATCCATTTGAATCTCGACTAGATAAAGAAATATAGCTATCCATTTGAATCTCGATTAGACAAAGAAATATAGCTATCCATTTGAATCTCGACTAGATATAGAAATATAGTTATATATGTATAGATATAAGAATTTCGACTATTATACTGTTTCTCTGGTTCTGCACAGAAATGAAAACTATGGTAATAGGGGTATACAAAATCTTGCAAATAATTATACTATTATAACTAGTTAAATAAACATAACAGACACGAGATAAATTTTTAAGAAAAACGTCACTGAAACCATTATAAAGAGTTTACCACAACAACATTAATAAGAAGGACACAAAGAGAAAAGGAGAACTTTTCTAGAAGACTTTCTCACATAGCACTTCTATTGTGGTATTTGGTCACAATTGAAATGTTATCAATAAATAATGTTATTTTCAGGTGGCAAAGTTGCTATTGCTTTATGTATAAAATACGTCTTAATTCAAAATACTACTATGCATTACACTTTGTTGGTCTCTAGACATCCTGCACACTTAACCTCTTGCAGCAAAACATTGATTGCACGAACAACAAACTTACTTATGAGAAATCTCCAAAGCATTCAGTTCATCTTTATGACGTTGCCTCAAACTTTCCTGTGTTAGCAACAGTTGATCTCGTTCCAGCTCTAATTTGCGCACTTTACTTTCCATATCTCTTATACGAGAAGAGTAGTCAGTTGTGGAGGTGGATTTAACTTCTTCAATCTTTAAAACTTTATCTTGTAGTTCACGTAACTCGGATTCCAGGTACGACTTATCGCGCTCAAACTGCCGTTTTGTTGCATTGAATTCTTCTTGGTGTTGCTAAAAGGATATGTCAGAAAGTAGCCCAAGTCACACTTGCGGTTAGTTAAATCAAAGACAAATTAAATCTTTACGTCATACCTAGTCCAGCATGACTTGGGTGGCTAACCTAATATTAGTGAAATAACAGGTGTCTGTAACTGTTCAGTTCAGTAACTGTTTAGATAATAACATGATTTGTTAAATAAGGTTTTTTTTTTTTTCGAGACAGGTGAAATAAGCTAAAATTTGAGTATGATTTTCGTTACTAATCTGCCGAAGTTACACTCATATTTTAGATTAGTTAAAATTGGTAGTCAGTCTATTCGTTTAGTTGTTCTAATGTTTAGACCAGCTAAACGTTAGAACAACTAATCCGACATTAATGTGGTCTATGTACCGAAGTCACATAGAATAGTTAATCCATGACATAGACATTTAACTGATCTTTAGCTTTAACAATTTAAAAAATAACCTCAGTGTGACTTCGGCGATTGTAGTTACCTGTTTTTATTCTACTAGAATTTCCCTGTGAAGATATTTTCTAAATTTTGGTATATTATTTCTGTTTTTTTCACCATAGTTTCTTTCGAATTTAATGAGCATACAAAAATTGATTTGTGCACCCATTCTGTACGTACAAGATTAACTTTCATTATTATGGCGACTTACTTAGAACGGAAACTTTTTGTATAATAAGAAATCACCTCACAGTATCACAGTATTACAGTAAAACAGTAAGTTGATAACAAATGTAGGAGACAAAAAGTTTCAAACCTAAAATTCAATACCTTTTCGATGTCTCTTTGCAGTTCTTCTTTAATCAATTGAATATTTTGAAGATCAGGAGTAAATAACTGTGAATTGATACTATTATGACTTGGTATCTGATAATGCAAACTTTGCTGCATTGCCATCGCCTGCTGTGAAGAGATTGGATGCGATGGGTGTGTCTGATCCGGAATCATTGGTCGGGCATTCTCTGGTTGAGGTGTAACGATCGAATATGCTGTGGCTGAATTTAGTGGAAGGTTGACGGTTTCGGTCGGAGCAGTAGATACCATCTGAGGATTGTTTTCATTAGTAACTTTGGCTTGTGAATTGAACGTACTGCTTACATTTGTATTCACTGAGGGTTCTCTGTCACGACTTTGAGACGCTTTTTTCTGTTTTAACAAGTTCACAAAATCATTCTCAACTTTTTGTTCCAAGTTTTGTTTATCCTTTATTACACGGGTCGAATCATTGGACTCTATTTTGTTGCATTGACATGATCATTTGATTCTATTTGGTTCTTATCTGTAGTATTGTCAGATTCCTTTGCCAATAATGAGGATGCAGTGGAAGTAGTCTGTCTTCTACCTGTCCTTGACTTGTTTAAAGGAGTTTCCCATGGTAACGTAAGGCTAAAGTAGTATTTAATATTAAGATATGAATTCGGTAATATCGATAATTCCTATGTTTAATTAAAATCGATTTACTGTAATGTCTAGAAAGACGTCTGGTAAAATATAATAAATTGGTAAAAAATTTTTGAAAAACTTCACACCTTACTTATCAACTATATCAGTAGCATATATATTACACAATGAAAACACAACATATTTTTACTACTGTAGTCAATCCTATGACACTGCAAATAATTAAATGCCCACTTCTAAATAATTGCCTATCCTTTAATAAAAGTCTGGGTAAAAAACCTTATTCATGCCCACTTCATCCTTAAAAAAAACGCCAAGATATATTGTCCCATGACTGTTTATTAGAGAATGAGTCAAATATTATGTCTTGAGTTACTAATAGCCCTCATTAAAATTGGATATTGTTCATTATTTTCGCTTATACTCTCCCACCATTTACCTGGTTAAAAACCATTTAATAGGTCAAAGACATTTAATCGGTCAAAAATCATTTAATAGGTCAAAACCATTTAATCGGTCAAAAATCATTTAATAGGTCAAAACCATTTAATAGGTCAAAAATCATTTAATAGGTCAAAACCATTAACTGGTCAAAAACATTTAATAGGTCAAAGACATTTAACTGGGTCAAAAACCATTTCATAGGTCAAAGACATTTAACTGGTTCAAAAACCATTTCATAGGTCAAAAGACATTTAACTGGTCAAACACCATTTAATAGGTCAAAGACATTTAACTGATCAAAACCATTTATTCGGTCAAAACCATTAAGCAGTCAAAGACTTGTTATTGCACAGCCTCTCTGAGTCTGGATGTAACAAGTTAGATATTCTGACAGTCATCATAAGAAAGTGAACATATATTTCGAAGAAATCACTTACTCTATATCTGCAGATTTTGTTTCTCTGTTTTCTTCACACTGCCTTAAAGACGTTTATAACCACCCACTGTTATTTACGTAAAATTTATTTGATAAAAATTGTAAATCTTTGTGGCCTGTGTCCTGTTTTATAACCCTGTAAGAACCTAATACCAAATTAAGTTTTGACTTGGCTCAACTATCATTTTATACAGATCTACAAAGACTAATGAGGCTAGAATGCCCTGAAAACTATTTTAAGTGCAGTAACTCTCGTAAATGACCAAACATTAACTTTTATAAAATATAAAGGATTAAACTCACGTATTCTTTATAATCAAAACAAAAATTCAAAATAAAAATAGAGCATTCTTAGGCAAAATTTCACAAATCTTTCACATATAAGTTTCCGCCTGCAAAAGTTTCTACACTTACTTAAGCCAAATCTAAAATAATGCTCAAGCTGACCTAACACGAATCAACAACAATACTGATACTAACTTTCATTCTCCATTAGTCTGTTTTTTTCCGTGGTGAAAACAGTTCACCAGAAGTACTGGACACCCAATTGGTCAGTGAGATCTTCCCCAAGTCCGAGCCAATCATCTTTGCTTGATTGTCTGTCACTTAATTTAAAAGAAAGTTTAACATGACACAATATAAGGGTTTTATGTATTGATCTTAATTCTAAGAAGCGTTTCCAAAGAGCTCTTTTTCCTGGTTGTATTCAGGTCACCCTTGCAAAGACTTGATACCCATTTTAGTATCGTCATTCTCTTGACTTTTGTTTGAGTAATTTTTTTAAATTACTTTATTATAAATTGCATTTAAAACAAAACTCACATTTTTTTATTTGCTTTCGGCTGCTCTTTTTTCTCTTTCTCATTCTTCTCCCCTTCTTTTTTCGCGTTTGAAAGCCAGTCAGAACTACTTTCATCAAGAGAAGAGTCTAACTCTCACTCCCAGAATCTTTGTTTCTATTTCGGAGAGTCTTCTTTTTTTCTGGTGCAGAAGATGGTCGAGTTGCACTGAAACTGTCATCCAGTTCTAGACCAAGGTCATCTGCCAAAGCGAACAGATCGACTGCTTGGTGCAGTTGTAGGTCTATTGTTGCCACTACGACAGATGGGGTGTACCCGCCAAACTGGAGCTTTTCTTGTTCTACTGTAATCAAAATGCAAAAAGTATGTTAGGGACAATAATTCAAAAAGTATCACATATTTGATCTGTATTAACTTAACTAGCATTAAGATTGCAAAAGAAAAAATTTTACCCAGGCGCTCTGAATAAGTAAAAAAAAAGGTTTTTAAAAATGTCAATGACCTTCTTTCTTTGCTTCAGTTTTCTTCACTTTACCAGACATTATTTGTTCTAGCATTGTAGGTTCTTTCTTGCTCTCTGTTGAAGAAGATGAACCAGAAAGAAGATTATCTAAAGCCGATGAAGCTTTATTTGCAGGAATATCATCCTCATCAACTTTCTTTTTCACAACTTTCTTCTGTGGTAACTCTCCTCGTCGCTCAACCCTAAATAGATTATTAAAACAGGTAAAATAATCACCCAGGATTGGTCTGGCTGTTTACAACAACAAGTAATCATACCATATTTCTTTTTTTTGAATAAAAAAACACAGTAGCATTTTTGAAAAAATGTCTTAAACCACTATGCAGTAAAATAGACAATACTCTCAAGACAGTACTCTCTGACAAGCAACTCATGTACAGTACATGAGTTGCTTGTCAAAGAGTACTGTTTATTTTATGTTTAGTGTTCTAAGTTAGTTAATCGAGTTAATAAGTAACCAACTTTAGAATACTCTTCACACACCTATAATTGCCAATCTGTGAAAAATTGTATAAAATATGTATAAATATGTAAAAAAATATGCAATAATATTTAACAAGTAGCCTGTACCTGGCAGTCCATCGCTATCTCCAAATATATCATCATCTGCCGTCTTCTTTGATGTCTTTTGTTGGGATGACGATCTTCTTGGTGAGGTCTTCCCTGTAAAATAAAACAGAAAAAAAGGAACAACGTGGACTCTACAAACATTAAAGTAATAAATATTAAATTGGCATATATAATCACAGGGTTTCTATAATGCTTCATACTTCTCATTTTGGAAAACGAATTTCACATTTTTTTCTCCAAGAAATGCAATACTACCTATTATATTATTTTGACGTTTGATAACTGAGACGTTTGATAACTGAGGCGTTTGATACTGAGGCGTTTGCATTGCATTTATAACTTTGAGGCAAAATAAATTGAAAATCACTTCTCCTGTATGGATAACAAAAGCCTACCTGGGAACTAAATTAATACAACCCATTAAAACCGAAATATATGTTATAAGATTTATTAAAGTAGATTATCCTATAAAGTTATTCTGATCAATGTTTCAAACACTTTACAATAAAAGTGCATGGCTAAATAAAATTGTTGGATAGGCAAAATCAATCTTGTTACTCTGTCTGCGTAAGTCTATTTTTCCATATGGCTAACAGCTAGTTAATGTTAAAATAAGCTTAATGAAAAGACCAACAGTTAACTTCAGGTTCTGAGAATTTATTAAATTTTTAAACTTATTTTAACCACTAAAAATAAAATTTATATATAAACAAATACATTGTTTAAAGCCACTTTCAAATGATCATATTCTATATATGACGTATACCTGTTATATACCTGTTATATACAATGCTCTTACACATTCATATTTCTACATATTACCTTTCAGCATTGGTAAGACACATTTTAAACTGCTGATTTCAATTTGTGTGTAAGCATGTGAAAATAGAATGAAAAAATGGTTGTATATATATACGAAAAAACATGTCCTAACTTAAAAATACGATTGTGTAAACCTCTGTGTGATTGTACATTATAGGAGTATCTTACACGAAATTTACACATGTTAACACAGTATATGTATGACATACAAATTATGAGCATATAGGAGTGGCTTAAAGGATTAAACCTGAATTTCTAACCTTTTGGTTGACTGATCTCATCAATTTTAGGTGGGGAAGGTTCTAACGGACACTTTACGTCGTGATTTATGCCTACTTTGTTTTTCCACAGAATGACGCGGTGATATGTCATTTTCGCTCCCCGTATCATCAAAGCTACTGCGCCTTACATCTTGTTTTCCTACTTTTGCGTTGGATGTGAGAAATGGATCATCATGGATGTCTATAGCTAAAACAACATTTTTTTTACGTCAAAAATTTGAACAACAGGCAAAACTATTTTGAAACTAATTTAGTTTCTAGTACTTTAGACATAAGAATTCATTTTTGGAAAAAGGACTTCACGTCACAGACATCTTCACTGGAATTGCTCTGGCATAACAATTTTAAGGAAAAGTCAAATAAAAAAATATGGAGAAAAGCCCTTGATTGTCCAATGCAATAACAACAAGGATAACAGAGAAAGAAAAAACAATGCATTTTCTTACTGGGAGATCTGTAAGGTTCTTTATCATCAGCGTCTCCTTGTTTTGGTTCAATTCTCATTTTGTCACCAGACAGTCTGCGGCTAAGTGGCTTCTTGTGAGGAGTTGTTTTTTTCTTAGAGATACTAAAATCTTCATCTTCTGACAAACCTAAGCCAGCTAGTGGGTCATCAGGATTGTAAGCTGTGTAAAAAAAAGAAACAAAACCTTGATTAACACAAAATAAACTAAAATATATGACATAGGAAAAGTCCACAAATGAACCTAGTAATGTGAGAAAATTCCAGTATATATAAATCAATCAAATCGTAAATCAATAGCAGCAAATTAATTAAACTTAAAGACTTTAATCGTTGATGGGTGGCAAGACTAGAATGTTAACAGCACGGTGAAGTGGAAACTAACGTCAAAAATTGTAGAAAAAGATACGTCCTGGCAACTGTCCTGTCTCTCATGTAAACACTCACTTACTATTTCAAGGCCTCTGATAGTAACGCCCAACGAAACGCCCAACTAAAACGCTTTGTTAATTATTTCTTTTTTAGGCACAGTGACGTGAAGCAAAAAACATGAAGCTCAATAGTAAGGAAAACTAGATAGTTAAAAAGAACTTACAAGGTTCGACTGATTTTTTTTCGTTGAGGACTGGATTGCTTGGGATCTAAATTAATTAGAAAATTTTTAAATCAATACGTAAAAAAGAATAAATGAAATTAAAGACTTGAAAACAATTTAATTCCCAATTGTTTGTAAATTTGCTTAAATTTACAAACAATTAGGAATTAAATTTTTTTCAATCCACATAACCTATCAAAATAATTAAAGATCCCAAGACCCTGGACAATGTTTTAGCAAAGAGTAAAGAAAGTCTTTTTTTTTCACTTATAAACACAATTACAAGTGGTTATTTTTTTAAATCTTGTTGAGTTAAAAAAATGTTTGAAAATTTATTTGCTTGATAAAACATTGGTTAACATGAACTTTAAATACATGCATCACATCAGCATTTATGTCAGCGTTACTGCTGATTGTTGGGTATCAATGAAAATTAAGTGAGGTTTGTGTATAGGAATCATATAGAAATTGTATGTTAGTGCAATTGCTTAATGGTGCTTAATCAATACTTACAAATCTTTGGAACATGTGCAAAAAAGAAGAAATTGATAATATAAATATAATATAAAGAATATAAATTACCAGCTTTTTTCCTTAACAATTTTTTTCGGACCACCTAATCCTGCAAAAAGGTCATCATCCAAATCATCTAAGTCCTACATGAAGAACTGTATCATAAATAATAGAAAAACTAGTGAAATGGCATATGGAAAAATCCATGTAATATAAGAGAGCATTAGTCTGTTCATGTACAAAAATATATTTTCTTTCTATATTCTTTTTCGTCAACTCGTCCATTCCTATTATAGATGAAAGCCAATACGAAAAATTTGAGACACCACTAACATCTTACCCCAATATTGTCAACAATTCTTTTTGCAGCATCATCGGATAATTCTTCGTCCTAGGAAAAGTAGTAAAGTATTACAATTCTTTACTAAACACTTAACTGAATTAATTAATTAAATCATACAAAACAAGCTCCCTATGAAAACAAATAGACAAATAGACAAATATCTTAAATATCAAGGTGCAGAAATGTGTGCAATATTGAAAGGTAGCTATAGTTTAGCACCCAACAATTTTGTTCTGGCATATCTGAAGTTAGTTCATTGAACAAGTTTTTTAAAAATACACCTTGTTTCTGTGAAATGTTACGTTCTGATTACATAATTATTTGATTTACCTCAGAAAAATCGTCTGGAATCTCGTTTCCCCCTATTACTCTTTAAATTTTTGTAGAATTCTGAATCACTTGCACTAAAATAAGAGAAATGTAACTCATGTAACTACATTACACTAGTTGTTGGCCTGGGGAATAATCTACAGGAAATCTCCTCTCTTATTTACCACATTGCTTCGTTTTTTTCCTTGTTTCCTTAAAAAGCTACAATTTTTCTTGATGACAACGGAATACTATCCAAATCGACCCGAAATTAAGGTTGCTAAGTCAATCATAACACAAAGGCAATTATTTTTGTTCTACGGGCCCAATCCACCCTATTTTTTGGAAAAACAAATCATGAAGAAAATCATGCGAAAAATTTAACATTATATTTTTCTACTTTCCCTTTCCTTTAGCTTTCTTTCTTTGAGGCTTCAATGTCTTGTTCAATAACCAACACACAAAATGTTGACCGACCCAAAAAATGATATTTTCTGCTTGTAGAACAAACTAATTAAATTACCTTTGCCTAATGGCCTGCTTGCATAACAAGTAAAGAAAAACACATAAAAATGATGTAGACTCACTCTGAAGTTAATTTGACTGGTTTCACTGCTGGTTTGGTATTAACCTGAAATGTTTTTAAAAAAACATACCCAAATGCTTTGTGCAAGCGTATACAGGCTAGAATGCTCTATATAAAATTGAAAAGGGATGGCTGCTTTAGTTGAGCTGATATCAAAAAAAAGAAAAGTAAGGGGAATAAAGAAAACAACTGAATTAGGTAAAATTTAATGGAAAAGTTGAGTGGAAAAGTTTCAGTCGAACATTTTGTTTAGCATGTTCCACAAAATATAACTCACTGGTTTAGAAGCAGCAGGTTTTTTCCCAGTATCTATAATAAAAAAAGATTAAAAATAGTTTATGGACAAAGATGTCAGTTCTGTTTAATGTTGATAATTATAATCATTATTATGGATTGGTAAGTTCTACTTGCAGATTCACCATGATACAATAACTTCATGATCCCAAACTGGTCAGATTTTGTTTGAATACATGAAGTAAAAAGGATTATAATAATCTAATTAAAATATAAACATTGTTGTTCTGAAAAGGAAGATATGTTCTCAAGCAATGCAATATAGTTTATTCTGAAGCTATATAAATGTAGATTCGTAAGCAACATGATAGAAGCCATAAATTAAAAGCATCTGTATACACATATATTTAACTATATTTAATATGCGAGATTCTGAATTGGCTATAACATTTTGGAGGATGTTCAAAATCAGATAAAAAAATGAAAGATATAAAATAAAAATTTCTTAAAAATAGAAACAGTATAGACTAAAAAATCAATAAACTATAAAACCTGTGTCGCTTCCAAGCAGGTCATCGAGCACATTGTCGATAGAGCTTCTGGATTGTCGGCCTACAATTGTAGAAAATGGAAATAGATAAATCGAAAAAACTTATACTTTACAAACACTTCACAAGAATGTATCATGACACAGAAACACTAAAGTATAAAAAAAAGAAACATGGTTTGACAATGGATTCATAACAATGCATTGTCTCATTGTTCTACAAAACTTCAGAAGTTGTCTGTGACAATATTAAGCCATCCTTAAAATTTTGTTGCTGTAACTCGAGTGAGACACGGGAACTTGCTCCACTATTTAAAATCATAATCTAATGTTGTTTTTGTACTTTATTCTATTTTTTATTTTTGTTTTTGTTTTACCTGTTGCCTCTATTGTGTAGAATTTAAAATGCTGATCAAATAATTTATAGAATCTTATGCTTTTGGCAAACGGCTACGGAGATATTACGGTTTGAAGTTTTTCAGATGATATCATCAATATGTTGGTTCTAAAAGGGGATCTATCGAGTTTTATGGAATTGTTCCTAGTTGCCGATGCAGGATATGACATTATTGAAGATAAAGTTATTACGCTTCATAGTGCAATGCAATGGCTTCACTAAGTATACTTAGGTTATTGACAACAAACTAATGTATTAATATAAAGAAGGAGCTAATAAGTCAGACAGGCACACACACTAATTTTATATGTATACTTTCCCATGTGTGCTCCTTTAGGCCTTGCCAAATTGTGATTAACAGGGAATCAGATGTTTTAAGTTCGAACATAAAATTTAATTTCTTAATGGGAAAACTGACAGGTGTGTGAAATGTCAATTTTGTGATCAAGCACTGCAATTTAATATCTTTAGGCCACACAAGATTGATTTTTATCACTTACGAAAAGGCATTAATTAATGCAAATCAAATTAAAAGTGACTGGGCAAAAAAGTGACTGATGAAACAAACTCAACAGATGAGGAATAAGTTATTAAATAACTCATATTGTATTCAAACGTAAATTAAATTAATCACAAATATTTTTCTGTTACCATATTTAGTAACTTTACGCGAATAATTTATCGTCTAAAAGGTTAAATTTGATTAACACGGTCAATATGTTATTTTAAATGCTGCTATAGTGAAAGTTAATAATCACCCTATAATAATAAACTACTTCTGTCTGTCTGTGACTTTTGCAAAAAGATCTTTTCCCGTCTCATTTTTGCCGACAAATTAGGTCTTTGTTGATGTTAATACATTAGTTTGAAGTCAATAACATAACTATGACTAGTGAAGTCATTGCATTGCAATTTTAAGATTAAGGCTAATTTTTTTTTACAATATGTATATAGAATATAGTCAACTTCAAATGCCTTAAATGCATAAAGTTACAACTTTCCTCACCACAGAAAAACCCAAAAACTCCTTGACTTTTAACAATCATGATGAGTTTTCATTGATATTGTATCCCATCTTTTCTTAAGTTTATTTGTTTATTATAGAGAAAAGATGTTTTAATGTGCTGTAAAATCGCAAAACTTGGCAATTCTAAACTGCAATTTTTACCTAAATTTGATTGAATTTTTTTAACATTTTTGGGCTTTCAATTGCCAATGCCATAAAAAGTTTTGTGATGTTGAATTAATTAGGTTTCAAAATAAATAGATTTTTTTAAATGAAAAATTGTCGTTCCTTGAGCTCCAGTGCCTTGAAGTTTGTCACTTTGTATCAATTTTCAGACATCAACATTTTTTTTTCCTTTTTCTCTAATGTCTTTTCTGTTCATATTTTTATACTTAGCTCCAAGAGTTCTTTTAGAATATATATAGTTTTCCATGGTGTTTGTTTATCTTTCAAGAGATATTTTATTAAGAAAATCTTAAAAAAGTTGAATTTTACTAAATTTTAACATTTTTTTTAATTTTCAAACACAAAATCTAAAAGACAGGTATTTTTACTAACCCTAAAACTGATTTTTGGGACACTCTAAAATTGCTGCCGGCAGCATTTTAGGGAATTTTCCCGCCAATAAACAATGGTATAGAAACAAAGATATTAAGCCGAAATTTTCAGAATGTACTTAAACTCATGAAAATGATCAAATGGTGTATATTTGAAACAATTTTCAAGACCTTTTCTTCAGACCGTTGGTGATATTGGCTGGAATGACCCCAATGTTAACTCCTGCGTTAGTAAACTAGGGACAACTTGGGACCAAAGTAGGACTAAACTTTCTGAAACTTCATCAAAGGACACAATGTTGTACATTTTTTTAATCAGTGTTTCAAGCTGTATACAGAGGCAACAGGTTAGTGAATTTTGCACATTGGTGAGTTGTTTTTTTTCATTGTACGTCAAAAAAGCACATGATCCTATACACTTTCTTGATTAGCAATTCAAAGTCTACATAATAGACATAACCCGTAAACAAATTTCTGAAGAAATTTTTGTATAATGGATCAGATTATGTAATCAGAATTCAAATGATGGAAATTTTCAATCTACTTTCGCCTATTTTTCTCTGCAAAAAATAATCAGCAAATTTTTTATCTTTATAAATTAAAGTATGTAATGTACCTTTACAGCAACATTCAACTTACCTTTTCTGGATGACATTTTTCACCATTATTCCAGAGATATTACTGTGTCTTTAACGCTTTTTCTAACAACAGAAATGAAAGCAATTGACAATATTGGATATAGTTGTTTGTGATGGTATTCTAAAGTTGATCTGATATCAATGCATACTTTCCCTGCAGTTTCAAAGAAAAATGTTTGCGTTACAGTCAGGATCACCAGCAAAAAATACACGTTTTTGAGTGCCATAAATTTACTCCCCAAGTACATTGTACGCATAATTAAAATCAATTACTTGCATTTTTGTTAAACATACTCTATCATCAATTATATTGTTACAATGAGTATATATACCTATGTAAGTAGTTTTTTTAAAGTCACAACAAAGATCTGAACAAATAATTGTCATCAAGCAGTCAACGAGCAATTGCATTAAAAAGACAATTGAAACGATTATATACAGTTTGTTTTTATAAGAAACAGTTTATAAGAAACTTAGGCTCAGAAAGACCAAATTTTTAGAAATCCCAACATTAAGAAACTTTATACATATAGCTAATGTACAACAGAAAAATACGTACAAACATAGCTAGCAAATGTTGTTCATATATATCAAAAACATAGTCAAACGCTTGAGGCTCAAATTATCATTTTTGTTAAACATACTCTATCATAATTATATTGTTACTAATGAGTATATATACCCTATGTAGGTAGTTTTTTAAAGTCACAACAAAGATCTTGAACAAAATAATTGTCATCAAGCAGTCCAACGAGCAATTGCATTAAAAAGACAATTGAACGATTATATACATTTTAGAAATCTCCAACATTAAGAACTTTTATACATATAGCTAATGTAGAACAGAAAAAATACGTACAAACATGTTCAATTGACTGGTCCAGGTCATACAAATCAACAAGTGGATTTATATATTAGATTTAAGGAAAAAGATGTTGTAATTATGGCTGAAATTAAGAAGATGTTTTATCGGGTTAGATTGTCAGGATGGTGCTATTCCGAGTGAGTGGCAGTCGAGTGTAATAGTGAATTGTTTCAAGGGCAAGGGTGATGCATTAGAAAGAGGTAACTATAGAGGTTTGAAGTTGGTTGATCAAGTAATGAAAGTTATTGAAAGAGTGATTGATAAGTTACTTAGAGAAAGAATTGATATAGATAAGATGCAATTTGGTTTGTTCCAGGGCGTGGCACTACAGATGCAATATTTTTACTCAGACAGCTTCAGGAAAAGTATTTAGGAAAGAGAAAGAATCTCTATTTTGCCTTTGTAGATTTAGAGAAAGCTTTTGATAGAGTGCCACGTAAAGTTATTTGGTGGGCTATGAGAAAATTAGGTGTGGATGAGTGGCTAGTTACGATGGTACAGTCTATGTACAGCAACGCTAGAAGTCGTGTCAGGATTAACCATTCACTTAGTGATGAATTTAGTGTAAATGTCGGTGTACATCAGGGTTCTGTACTTAGTCCTTTGTTGTTTGTTCTAGTCTTAGAAGCGCTGTCGATGGAGTTCAGAACAGGTTGTCCATGGGAGTTATTGTATGCAGATGATTTGGTTCTCATAGCAGAGTCGATGGAAGAATTAGTTGAAAGGTTTGAGAAGTGGAAGAAAGGACTAGAAGAGAAAGGGCTAAGGGTGAACACAGCAAAGTCTAAAGTCATGATTAGTAGCATTACAGCCAAGTGTCACCTTGTAGTTGGAAAGTGGCCTTGTGGAGTTTGCAGGAAAGGGGTTGGTAGTAACTCAATTTTTTGTCAGACTTGCAAGCATTGGGTACATAAGAATTGCAGTAGTATTGGTGGAAGGTTAAGAGCTGACATTCAGTTTGTATGCAAGCGTTGCAAAGGTGAGATTATAGAGAATGAAGTATTTCCAGCTTTAATGATGTACAACAGTGGCTCGTTAGAGATAGTTGAGAACTTCTGTTACTTAGGTGATATGTTGGGCAGTGAAGGGGGTGTTGGAAGAAGTGTTACTTGCAGGATAGGTTCTGCTTGGAAAAAGTTCAGAGAGTTACTTCCTTTGTTGACTAGCAGAGTCTTGTCAATTGAGGTTGTTGTACGGTAGTGAGACATGGGCAGTGAAGCAGGAAGATCTTGACCGTTTAGAAAGAAATAATATGAGAATGGTTAGGTGGATGTGTAACGCCAGTCTGAGAGACAGAAAGAGTTCAGATGAGCTAAGAAGCAGGCTAAGTATCCGTAGAATTAAAGATGTTATCCAGATAAGAAGATTGAATTGGCTGGGGCACTTGGAAAGAATGGAGGAGGATAATTGGGTAAGAAAGTGTAGAGACTTGATAGTTCCTGGGGCAAAGCCCAGAGGCAGACCGAGAAAGACTTGGCAGGAGGTTATAAGGACAGACTTGATACAGAGGAAGTTGAGTTTAGATCTAACACAGTCTAGATCAGATTGGAAGAGGGTCATTAATATACCCCGTCCAACACATGCTAGCATGGAAAACGGACGTTAAGCCAAGAATGATGAGGAATGATGATTGTTTGATGAACAGCGAGATTACCTGCGTTATATGTGATGAAGCTACAGTGATTTAAAAAATCTCTTGATACACTATGCGTGTGTCCAACTGCTTGGGGGAGCTTTGTCACTAAGCTGCTTAAATTATGAAATGACTCAGTTTATGGGATCAACTGACTCGAAATAATGACTATCACACCATCAACCAAGCGAAACATTGTCTGAGAGTACTTGCCTACAACCTGATAAACAATCAATAAGTTTTTAAGGACATAAATACTCAATAAATTAAAGCAGCTTAACAAAGGTATAGAAATTCTAAACCCTGACAAAGAGTTGTTGTTATCGACATTGCTAATTATTACAACTCACTGACAAAATAGTTCTCCAACACTACTAAATTCCCATGACCTGTCGAAACTTCACAAAAGATTAGCTCGTGTTCTACCATTCAGACCAATCATCAATACAATTGGGACAACTCTTTACAATGTTGGCAAGTACATAAAAATTATACTCAAACCGCTTATTCAAAACAAACATTCACTGAAAGATATATCGATAAAACCCCTCACAAGTTACTTAATGAAGATGAGCTGACCTTCATTTCTTTGGATGTGGTATCCTATGTACTGCTTAAAAACAAATAATCAAAATCATTCTTGATTGTGTTAACAACAAAAAGATGATCAAGACCATTTTTTCCAAGTGATTTTTAAAGAAACTAATTTTGCATACATGCCAAAAAACAGCATTCCTTTTCAATGACATCTATGAACAAATAGTCGGTTGGGTGCATTACTTGGTCCGTTACCTAAATGTTATCATGACAAAATGTGAAACAAGTATCGTTAACAAACTTATTAATAATGAAACTGTCAACTTTTATGTTTGATACGTTGATGGCACACTGCCATACTTGGCAAGCGTTCAGATATCAATTCAGTTTTACAATCATTCAACAATTTTGAGCCAAATCTGCAATTTATTGTGGACACTTTTGAAAACATTACTCCACATTTCCTCAATCTGGAGATCTGTCCAGACGGGTTGGTAATTTCCAAAAGAGACATACAGTGGCCAGTATATCAAGTTAACTCCATCATCCCTTGGAAATGGAGAACTGCATGGATCCCGTCGCTTGTTGCGAGAGATAAGAAAATATGCTCAAACTAGAAACTTGCTGCAGAAATATGAATGATAGAAAAATTTCCTTCTTGACACAGCTACCCAAAGAACATTGTCAACGCTATCGTCAAACATGTATTTACAAAAACACCTAATGATGTCAACAACCATACCAATATTTGTGTTCCAAAAGTATTCATCAATCTAAAGTCTGCTGGTCAAAACGGAGAGCTACTAATTAAAAATTATATCCAGAAGCTACAACAATGTACCAACCAACAGGTAAAATTCATTACAATATATTCTGTGACAAACGTGAAAGATCATCTAAAACACCTTAGCAAATCAGGCGTCATCTACAAATTTCCATGTCTAGGTTGCAAAGATTCATACATCGGCAAGATAGAACAAACGGTATACAAACGTACAAAAAACATGCTTCCCACCAAGATTCTGCCATAAAAGTACATATATATTGATAACTGTTCATATTGTGAACATTTTTGTTTTCCATCAACGACATCCTTTGATGTGGTACAACTCAAACTTAATTAAGAATGGAATAACACAAGAGTTATTGACACCTCAAACAATTGAAACATTCTTTTATTCAAGGAGGCCTTTTATATAAAATAAGAAAACAATTCTCAATAACAGCATCAAGGCATCAAGAGAATTACAACTATTATAACTATTTTGCACACTTTTTTTCAGTCAATCGATTTATATTTATATTGTTGTGATTTACCTTTCCTCACTGCTCTTTTATTCCCTGTGTAAGAAACAATTATTTTATTAGGGAATTTAGGGAATTCTATGAAGAAAACAACACAAGTGCTACAAATCTCACACATGAATCAATATTAGAGAATTTACGTGTGCCATTTTTTTAATTCCCTTTATAGAGCCCCTAAGTTGTGTAAAAGTGTTAAATATATTAACAAAACACATTTCTTCCTTGTAGGAAGTAACCTATAGCAAATATATATATATATATATATACTGCAGGATTACATTAAAACACTGAACAAAGAGGCTACGTCATACCACGTTGTATTCACTGCAATGGTCTACCATTTTGTTCGCTGTGTCGATCCACCCTTCAACCTGGCCCCAGACTATTTTTTCACTGGGGGTTATCTTTTCTTTTTTTTATTCATGGAAAAAAAAGCATTTATCCAGGGAAAACTTAGGCATCCCTATGTAATATTTTTTAAAAACTTGTTAGCCCTAAAAAGTCCTCTTCCATTTAAGAATTAAAAAAAACATGCTTGCAAGTTATAGCACAACACCAATTCTTGGAACCCTATGGCAGGTAGATTTCTTTGTCTGTCAACAAGGGATGGGTGGATCTAATATGCCTCTCTCAGTGGTAGGAGTTTTCATTCACAGTATGACATCCAGCCTTGTATTTTTTTCTGCACATAATTTTAATAAAAATCATTTTCCATATCTGCAAATGATAATATGGCGTATATATTTTTAAGAGTAGCCATTATGATTGGAAAACACGGATTTTGTATGGCAGCTTGCCCCGTTTATAAACAGGGCAGAAAATACATAATCGGGGCAACATAATCAGGACAGGTCGGCTTATGTACGACAGTTAAAAATTATTATTAAGCACTTATAAAACAAACATAATCCGAGCAGGCCTGCTAATGTATGACACTTTTTATATTATTTTGCACTATGTATGACAGTTAAAAATATTATTTGGCACTTATAGAACAAACATAATCAGGGCAGGCCAGTTTATGTACCACACTCCTATATCATTTGTTACTTAAAAAACAAGCATAATCAGGGCAGCCTGGCTTATGTGCAACACTTTTATATTATTTCTCACTTATAGAACAAACATAATTGGGGCAGACCGGCTTGTGCACAACATTTTTATATTATTTCTCACTTATAAAACAAACATAATCGGGGCCGCCTGGCTTTTTTATCATTTGTGAGAAGCAAATAAGTTGTTGTTGTCAAATGAAACGAAATTTAGTGGAAACTAAATTTTGGGATTCGCAATTTACGTCGAGACTTTTTTTTTCGCTATGCCTAGTTTTCAATGGTGTTTTATCTTGCAGAGAAAAATTACGTCGGGACTTTTTTTCTTGCGTCATGCCTAGTTTTCAATGTTGTTCTATCTTGCAGAGAAAAATAAAGAAAATATCAATCACAGCCTGCCTGCCATTATATCAGCGTTCATAATCCAGTCACCACGACATAATCAGGGCAAAAAAAACATAATCAGGTCATGCGTACATAATCAGGCCATCCTGTTTATAAACAGACCGTTTTTTCGCAATCTGGGCAAAACACAAACACACCGCAGTCAGCTCTTCATTATTATGGGGTGAATTTTTTCATAAAATATTTGTTATGTAACTTTAAACTTGACATATTGTGTAGTTTCAGGTAAGTTTTTGCTAATTTAGCTTTACCTTAGGGATCGTCTCCATGATCGTTTCAAAAAATAATCGTTTCAATTCGTATAATTTTTTTTTGGAAACGATCTCTATACGAATTTGAAACGATTTTCAAATATTTTTTTGTCAAATTCGTTTCATAATCGTCTCACAATGTCAACATCAATTCGTTTCAACAGTTTGTTAAATTCGTTTCAGTTCAAATAAAATCGCTTCAAATTTAACAGATATATGTACGTGCATATTTCTTATTTAATTAAAGCTTCTTCTGTGACAGTTTGACCGTAAAACGTCCGTGCTTTCCCTTAACACCAAATTTGGACTTTGTCGAAATTTCGTTGGAAATGAGGTGCCTAAGAAGCTGTCTTTTATACAATTTTATACAAAGTCGATGGCCTGCGGAAAAATCCACAGGTTCGCCTGTTTTTTTTACACCGCATTGCGTGCGTCTCGCTACTAGCTACCATTTTGCGTGACAGACAGACAGACGTATACAGGTATTATAATATAGATAGCAGATGTTAAGAGCACGACAACATCAGACTGATAATTTTTAAAATATTTAAATATTTTTCTTCCTGACCCGAATGCAGTTTTCAATTGCTGGCAATGAATGCATTTTAGATACAACCAAGATATTTATTATAAATTAAGTTATAATAAAAAGAAATAGAGCCCTTGCTTCGTGATGCAAGTATAATTTTACGGTGGAAATCTTTATTTGCTTAAATTTCCATACCACCGCAGAGCGTACGACGTATAATTTTTTAACTTGCAAACGCAGAGGACCTGTTCCCGCTTCGCAATCCCTAATATATATTGATCTAAATTACTTAAATTGAAAGCATATATAGCTACCTTGATAAATCTCTGCAGTTCGTTTTAAAAACAAATCTCACCACTCCACAGCTGCCTCTGCCATTCTTGTAAACAACAACCATATCTCTTTTGTAACATTTTATAAGTTCGGCAAAATAGCATAACAAAACTGCCGTTTTTTCAGGCTGGTCAAGTATACAAGAATTTCCAAAATCAGTGCCAGTTGGCGATTGCGTAAAAACCTTTTCGCGTGCTGACCAAAATGGCGTCTCGAGGTGGACAGGCGTTGAGAAATCTTGTCAGATTTGCCGCAAGAACAAGAGCTCATAATGTCAGTGCTCACGTCGTTCGCCCACGAATGTTGTCATCGATTTCTGCTAGATCACTATATGCTATTTCCTCGCATGTCAACCCCAATATCATCGCACTGCAACGTTCAAGCCAACGTTTTTTTGCAAGCGACCAGGGAAATGAGACTATTGAAGAGCAAACCATGAATGTTTTAAAATTATTCGATAAAGTTGACCCATCAAAGGTTAGTTCATACTTTTGTTCTTTAGTCCACTCAGTTTTCCGCTACCAATATATAACTAATGTTGAAACATTAACTCAACCTACCGGACGGGATCTTTTTCCCTTGATAATTATCGAGTGGCTGGGTGGCTGCATGGTTTTCGTTGCTAGTTATTATGAAAGCTGCGTTACCATGGCTGCATTGTTGTGTGACTGCAGGGCTTCATGGCTATGTGGCTGCAACCCTAACCCTAACCAACGCTTTAATGTTGGGTGAAGTTGCAACTGCGCAGTCAAGGGTTTCGTAATTTATTGCGCATGTCATGTGCAGGGTATGGAATATGGTAAGATTTGATACCAAAGAATGTAATTTTGTATATAGATGCACAGCCATGCAGACAGGTAATTTTAGTTTTTAATTTTTGAATAGTCAATTCTAAAGTTAAGCCCAGAGGCAGGGATCCCATATTCAAGGGACTTTAGTTCAGCCATGTTTGTTTATCGCAATCGAGTGATGATACTTGAGTGTTTTAGTTTTCGTATTCAAAATGCACGAAAACTGCAATATTCCTGGTTTGGGGGATCTGATTCCTAGGTTGTGAGGTTCCTGGTTTGTCGGTTGAGCCTAACTGAACTGGGTTTCATACTATTAAATTCCAGGGTTAATTTCAAATTAAAAATACCCCTTACCTCGGACATGTTTTTTGTTTGTTTTCATTATGTGGGTTGTCCGTGGTATATATGTAAATATTGCGACAAATCGTTGTTAATTTGACTCACCAACCTAATTCAACAACCAAGTCAAACAACTGCTGCATATATGATTTAGATGGTTTGTAATCCCTATGAGCTTGCCAATGTTAATAATAAATGTTTCTTAAAATGTAGTCTTGTGTTTCTTAAAATTGTGTTTCTTAAAAAAAAAACTGTAAAGCTATGGCTATTTGAGACAAACAAGGAGAGAGAGTCCTGTCAATTGAGGTAAAAGGTAGGTTGTATGAGGCCTGTGTAAGAAGTGTTATGTTGTACGGTAGTGAGACATGGGCAGTGAAGCAGGAAGATCTTGACCGTTTAGAAAGGAATGATATGAGAATGGTTAGGTGGATGTGTAACGCCAGTCTGAGAGACAGAAAGAGTTCAGATGAGCTAAGAAGCAGGCTAAGTCTCCGTAGAATTAAAGATGTTATCCAGATAAGAAGATTGGATTGGCTGGGGCACTTGGAAAGAATGGAGGAGGATAATTGGGTAAGAAAGTGTAGAGACTTGATAGTTCCTGGGGCAAAGCCCAGAGGCAGACCGAGAAAGACTTGGCAGGAGGTTATAAGGACAGACTTGATACAGAGGAAGTTGAGTTTAGATCTAACACAGTCTAGATCAGATTGGAAGAGGGTCATTAATATACCCCGTCCAACCCATGCTAGCATGGAAAACGGACGTTAAGCCGAGAATGATGATGATGATGAAGGAATTAAAATGTTTTTTAACATTCTTTGTAATACAACTTGCAGATTTTTACAATTTTTGAATTTTGCAAGAAATTTCATACTAATGAAGTCTATATATAAATCTATTATTAATATATATATATATTGAATATTTTGATACATCAAAATGTAGAAAGAGCAACTATAGATGGTCAAAGCCTACACACTTATAAAACCCTTCTCCTTGTACACATGCACGCTGTTAGTCCGACCTCCTGACCCCTCTTAGTCCATACGTTTTCAACAAACAACCAGCATAAGTTAGCAATTGCTTGTATGATGAAAATGGTGTAAACAATGTATATTGCCCTAACCATACAAATCATAATCGCTATTGTTAAATCATGCCAGATATCTGGTTAATTTTTTCTAAAACAGCCCTCTAGAGTTGAAAGAAACCAATCAGAAGGTAAATATCAGTTACCAATAATTGTTCTTACTTACTTAGGTTACCTTAGAGGCACACTTCATTAACGATCTTGGTCTAGACAGTCTGGATGTTGTAGAAGTCGTCATGGCTTTTGAAGATGAATTTGGTGAGTTGCTCACTTAAGTTGTTTTTGCAATGCTTGTTTTACATTGTAAATTTTTTGACTTCCTTTCATATATGTTGAGAAATAGGGAACAAATATTTGTGTAATTTAAATTTATATTTTGCAGTGTTCTTAAAACAACAAGTTTAAAGCAATAAGTTTTGCCTAATGTTCTTACAATTTTTTTGTAAAATACTAGTCCTTGATTATATACCTTAAGTTGAAATTCGCCAAATTAAATACCCGCCAAAATTTTGATAACTGACTATTCGCCAAATTAAATACTCGTCAAATTTAACATAATTTACCGTTCGCCAAATTAAATCCGTGCCAAATTTTAAAAAAATACGGTTTTTTTTTAAATAAAAAAAAAAAAAATGTTTTTTCCCCAAATATATACAACAAGTTTTATAATACAAGTATAAAGAGGATTGTTACAGGTAAATCTTGTGTTTATATATACGTTTATTCTTATTCTTATAAAACATTTCAAGACATAAAAATTCATTTCTTGGTTGTATCATTCGCCAAAATAAATCCCGCCAAAATAAACATTTTTTTTGTCTTCACCAAATTAAATCCTCGCCAAATTTTATAAAATTGATCATTCGCCAAATTAAATCCACGCCAAATATTCCATTTTGGTCATTCGCCAAATTAAATACTCACCAGAATTTATCCACTTAAGGTATTTATAGTTACTACCATTTATGCCTTACAATTTTCCATGCCAACAAATAAATGACTAACATCAGGTTTAAAATAATAATTTGATAGAAAAAAAGAACACATTTGTTATTGTGTGCATGTGAGGTAGTTTGAAAAACGTCAATACTCGCATCAATATCAGGTTGTAAGTGTGTGTGTACACAAAGTTATAATATCTTTCCAACCTGCACTTATAAGCGCTCCTTTGATAAACGCCCCTTTGATAAACGCCCTTCATTTTTCATTCGAACATAGTGCAAATTTTAATTTCTAAATAATGTGGATATTCATGTGATCTAGTAGCAACTGATAAATATTATATAATAGCAGCATGTTTAAACAAAAAACTGTGAGACGTGAAAAAAGCAGATATAGACATTTGCTTAATCTCGCCATCACACAACAAAATAGTGATGCACTTATGGAAAGTAACTTTTGAGAAATAAATGTCAGCTCCAAAGTGCAAAAATATAGCTTATATACATGTTGTCAAAAATGTTTTAGATATTTGAAGGGAATTGCACAAGTGGTTGTGCTGTTGTGGACAACGCGCATTGTCTAGCAGATCGTTCAGCTTTTTATAACATTAATTTTTGTTGTGTTTTTATAAACCTTTTCAGAGTACAGTTTATTAAACCTTTATTTTTTCTAGGCATCGAAATATCGGATGAAGAGGCTGAAAAAATATTTACAGTGCAACAAGCAGTTGATTTGATCAAAGCGAAATTAGATTCTTGAACTATGTTGTTTTAGGTAAGATCTTATATTCTGTCTTAGCAGAACGATGTTTTGGAGCATAAAAACCGTAATTCCAGTCTTCTGTCACTCCATAAGGAACATGAAGGGATTAAAAAATGTTTTTCTTGCTAGATATTAGAGAAGGTCAAAAAATGCTCCTAATATTTCATAAGATTAGCAATGAAACGAAAAACGTTACTTTTGAATTCGTTAAAAAATTGTGTTTAAATATTTCCAAAATTTTCTAACGACTCTTTCACTAAAATGACAAGATGAGTCTTGTAGGGAAAAAAGAAAAAAAAGGGATTAAAGGTTTTTTCAAATATCAAAGAATTAAAATAATTATCAAATTAATTTTTGATCCTATTTTAGGCTTTTTACCCTGTGTACTGCCTTTCGTATAAACATACATGGTATCTTCACAAATATGTGATATCAGTTTGCAACATAATTTCTTTGTGCTTGTATTTGTTATTTTTCGTTTTTTAATTTGTGGTTGCTTCATTCTAGAAAATCTTTTCCCCGAGAATTAATTTGATTATGAAGGTATAAAAGTACGAACTTCAACGTGGATGACGTACACGTGTTCCAACATCTTATTTTCGGAGACAAGTATTTTTTTAGATATATCGATGTGTATATATGTATCACTGAAATACAATTTCAATTCTGTAATCTAGTTATTGTTAGTGTATCGTTTTTTTCAGCAATTTTTACAGATAATGATTGGTTAGTTTCCACCACACACCGCCGTTGCCTTTATCAGCTTCATCATTCACTTTTTTTATGAAATATGTCAGCAATTATTTAATTCAAGTTTTAAACATTTTGTTATTATTATTAAAAGAATATTTAAAATGCTGGTTTAAAACTTCATCTACGTACAATATCATTTATATATTGCATACAGCTGTTATCAATGTTTTTCTGTATAAAGATTAGTAAAATTAGAATTAAAATAAAACTAAAAAATGGTGAAAAGTAGAAAACAAAGACGTTAGAAGTAGCAAGACAAAAGAACACACCGAAAAATACTTATTTAACTCAATAATAAAAAAAACTTACCATTTCTTGAATATGCGGTGACAGGTCGTTATAAAATTAGCCACCAGCACCATTCCCAATATGTACGACTTTATATAACGGAGAATAGATAAATTAAGAAATTTGTCAAAAAGTGATGAATATCCGCATTTTTTTCTTTTACATGTCAGGAAATTAGGTTTAAATGATCGAACTATACATTCTCGACCCCAGAGCTCTTTAAGATAAACCTCGAGGTTTTAATCTCAAAGAGCTCTGGGGACGAGAATGCGAACTATATTCATTTTTCAAAATGCTGACAGGTATTAAATTTCGGTGATGCTACCTTAGGAGGGTTCCTAGATTCGCCGGAAAAAGCTATTGTCTTAGTTACATTCTAGCCTAAAGCGAATTATACTGATTACATGAAAATTGCAAACGAGGTGTAAAAAAGGTGAAATGATGTTAAAAATATTAAATAACCAAGCTTCTTTAGAATCGCATTCTTTTCTTCCACATTTATTCCTTACGAACTTTTCCATGGTCAATCCGGCATTGGTGATGGTTTCAGAAGCTCACACCGACGACTTGGTGTTGCAGCCTGTAGGATTTCTCATAATCTTTAAGGCGGTTCCCCTAGAAAAAAACTATATCGCAGAGGATTGTCTTTCCTGAAGATACTTGATGAGGATATCATAGTATGTGACAGTACGACAAAATTAAGTCAAAAATTTCATTGATTGGTTGCCATGGTTACCCGTTGCTAGGAGAAGTATATGTAAAATATGACATTTTGCTGCTCGACGCCTAACCAAATAACTGAATAACATGCGTTATTTTCAAGCGCCTTTTTGGCCGCTTTTGTTCCTCAAGGGTCACGTGTATGGATTGAGCGAAGCGCATTTTCGCAAGGCTGACTCGTCTTCCAGAGAACTGATGCGGTATTTTTTGGACGAAAGAAAAGCTAGAACAGGGCGAAACAGGCAATATCTCGACAAAATAACTGAAAGACAAAACTTCGATTTAAAAATCGGTTTCGTTTAAACACTAGGTGGTACTAATGCCTGCATCGACAGAAGAAATTGTAAAGCGTGTGTGCTTCGATCTTGAGAATTCTTGTTTCGCGTGGATTCCGAACAAACGGCAAAAAACTTGTTTAAAGATTATTTTATGGACATTCTTGACTTGTGGATCGACAAAAGGTGTACGGCAGCACTATTTAGACCTGAAAAGCACCAAATACCTAAGACCTTTGTTGACGAGTTCACTTCGCAGGGTGCATCGTTAAGACAGCTTTCTGACTGCATGTGGAACACCTCATTTAATATTCAGAACTGTCATATATTGCCTTAGGAGGCCCTAAAGTATCATCTAGCTATTGCAAAGAATTAAACATCGACGGAGGGGCCGAAAAGCTGTCCAAAAATGTGAAATGGTTGCTATGGGCGTTGCTATGCAGTTATATTTGCGGTTGGTTGGAAAAAGTGCCAGAATGCGCAAAAAAATGTCATAAGCACTACTTGCCACGGTATTCTAAGATGAATTTGCTGTCAGAAAACAGATAAAAGACAATTCTTGAAATTTAGACATTTTTTCTAGGGGAACCACCTTAACGATTTTCTCCATGCCTGGGAACCATTACACGTGAGCGAAGAAACTTTACTTTCTCCTTGGTGTCCCTCGTGGGCTATAACTACCACATCCGATATAAGCGTTTTCGGAATGACAATCCGTTCTCCCCTCATCACCAACTGCTGTGTAATAGTAAGTTCTCTAAAAACATACTTATACGGTTGTAATTCTTTTTGTGCAGGAAGTTCTTGCTTGTGCATTATACAGCACTTCAATTTTGTCATGGTATCGCATTGATTGGTAGCTTTCTGTACCATATCCACTGCCATTGCATCGGGAAAATCTTGATTTCTCACTGTATTGACAAAAAGATCTACTTCTGTCGTAAGAGCCAGTGACTCCCGTATTATTTCCGATGTTGATGATATTTTCAAAGGATAGCGACTGTTGTAATCAGTTGGGTTAGTGCTTCCTTTTCGATACACTATTTTGAAATTGTACCCTTGTGATTTCAAACCGTGCTGTTTCACTCGCACAGGTCCTTTACGGGTGGGATTGTTGTACAATCGCACTAGTGGCTGGTGGTCTGTGACTACCGTAAAATCTAAACCATACAGATACATTTTATTTCCATGATGCCAAATAAAATAGCCAAACTTTCAATAACCGCATATCTTTTTTCCACCGGTGTCAAGGCTCGACTGGTGTAGTTAACTGTGTGCCATTGTTTTGTCTCTTGATCCTTCTAATACAATGCTGCTGCAATCTCTATTTGATCTCGGTCTACGACAATTTCGACTTTACGACTTTGATCCCAGTATGTCACTAATTTGTCACTCACAAGAGCATCTTTCAGTGTTTTAATGGCAGCCTCACACTGTGACGACCATTTCAACTTTGCATCTTTCTTTGGTTGTCCCCACAAGGGAGTTGTAACGTCACTGTATTGCATAGTCATTACACATAAAAATGGCATTATACTGATACGTTTGCAAAAAAAGTTTTACTTTAGAGTTACTGGAAGGTGATGGTAGTTCAACAATAACGTTGACTTTCAATGGGTCGGGTGTCATCTCAGACTAATTAAACCTGTAACCATTGTCTTTGCTAAGGGTGACTTCCATTTCCACTAGACGGTCAAAGATATCCTTCAGAATTTTGTCATGGTCCTCCTGGTTTTTTCCATATACAAGCAGGTCATCCTCAATCGAAAGTTCTGTTGTAACTGACAAGATTCCTGCGAAATCTTTCCTGAAATTCCTAGCTGGCTGAGCCGGCTCCCACGACCAAGCGTTTAAAACGATGTATTCCAGCCGGTGTGTAGAAATTAGTTAACTGTCGAGAGGATCCACCCAACAGCATCCGATGTAACGCATGCTTTAGATTAAGTTTAGTAAAAACTGAAGCACCATTAAGCTTGTGGCGTAGCGTGTGGACTGTTGGAACAGGTATGTGACTTTCCTTAATAGCCATGTTCACATGTCTCAAGTCAATGTTTATCCGAATTTTCCCAGTGTCTTTCTTTTCAGTCACCGCTCTATTGATGATCCAATCCAAATTCTCTGCTGGATCCAGTGATTCTTCAATGATATCATTATCTTTCAGCTCTTGTATATGTGCTCTTGACCATTCTCTGTATGCTAATAGTACCAGTGTTTCCCTCTGAATCACTGGCTTGATTGTTGAGTCAATTTTAAATTCTATTTCTTCATTTAAAATTTCCCAATCCTTTTGAATAACGTTGGTGTGAATTAATGATATCTTGTACACTTGTGGGGTTTTCTTTCTGGACTTCTGAAATTAGATATGGGCTTAGCTTAACCTTGGTCTTTACCAGTCTTGTAGTATGTCGAAAGTATGGTATACCTGTTCTGTTATCAGGATTCTTTTGCCTCCTGAATCAACTCGGATTGCGGTTTCATATCTATTAATTTTAATGGTTATAATCTCCTCATCTGGAGCACTACCTGACACTTGGTATACATGCTAAATCCTACCAGCAACTTCATCCTCTTCGGCTGCACCGGAATCTTCATCATATGTCACTGTCCCGGACTTCACCACCTGGACAAACTTTGGCGTGTGGAAAGTGGTGCTTTTTTGCACACATTACACTTTTTCATTTTTGCAGGGCACTTTCCACTTTTATGAGCTCTTCTTGACACATATCCACAAACGTCACACAATTTTATTCCACGTCTATCCCTATCTTTCTGAATGATACGGTTGATGCGGTCTATATTGGCTGCTTTCTCAAATCGGCCTGAGTCGCACCCGATTCTAATGCCAAACCTTGTTTGACAAATGCGTCAAAATCTGGCCCTGTCGCTAACTTCCCTTTATGTTCGAACAAACTTCCCCCCAAATTTGTAAAAAGGCTTTCTTCTTCTGGTCATCATTAAGGTCCTCTGTACTAAATATCATTTTCGCCCGTTTAATATACCCCATAAAACGTTCTACGGTGATAACTGTGTCTGGATCTTTGTGAAAGGGTCCAAATGCTACGTATATACCATCAGCAGCAGTCGCCATCTTGAATTAAATAAAAACAAACGTGATCGGGTAGGTCTACCTACAGTTCGCTCAACCGCAATGCAATAAAGTGAATTGATTGGAATTGATTTTGTGAAAGCAAAGCAAAACAAAAACAGTCTTAAAGTTTTTTTTCATTACCTGTTTTCGTAAGTTAAATTCTTGGAAATTATTTTTTCTACGAGGATGTTTTTCTACTAGAAAGAAGTTAGCTATTTTTTTTTTTCATCGCTCGAACCTCGCGATAAATTTAAATCACTCTGAGAAGACGAAGAATCCATCGTCTTACAAATTCTGGTGAGCTATGTACGCCGTGTGACGTCACATATCAACAAAATATGTACGAGCCAAGTTGGCCTTTGTTCGATAATGGCGGCGACTGTTAATGTAAGTATCGATTTTGGGGAACAAAAATTTGGACACAAAAAATGAAAAAAAAAAAAATTTTCATGCCATGTTGTTTTTCGTGATATGTAAGAATGTTTTAATTATAAAACATATATGTAGGTTTTCGTTAGTTCTCCTTTAATAAAATAACACAGACATAAAAATTTCCACGAAATTGTTGCTCTGCATAAAGAAAATATAACAATTCAGAATAATCTTCTTGAAATCATAAAGTCATTTAAAATTTCTAGGAAATTTGTGTCTTGTGTAAATAAAATATCACAATCTTCTGGGGATACCATAAAGCGATCTAAGATTTCCAGGAAATTTGTACCATACATAAATAAAATATCATAATCTTTTTGACATTATTAGGTGATTGATTCCCTGTATAACAAAAGAACTCGCTTTACCCAATATAATATTTATAAGGAATCAGTAGCGTACATATACTCGACCAACAATTACACATTTTTTGTAACCAAGTTTTATTTATTCAGCTTCAATATAGCTATACTTGTTTTGTTGGCAAAATTTAGGTCAACAATCTTTATCCTGTCAGCATATTTTTATATATATTCAAGTTCAGTATTTTTTTTTATTCAATCAGATTCAGCTTTTTTTTTCTTTACTCTCAGTTACATTATAAATTTAGATTGTATAATTTTTAGCCGTTCTTTTATGTGTTACTACAAGAGTTAAAATTGCCTCAAATCCTTTACAAATGTTCTTTTACATAGCTTTACCTCTTTGGACAAATTTCGATCTACCCTTCTTTAGGTAAATTTGCGTGTAACAATTTTTACAGACACATTTCGCAGGTTTCATTTTATTTTTCAAAATCTTCAAGTACGTAATTTTTACATTATAAAGTTATGATTATAAATCTTTTAAAAATTTTTTTGAAATTTTATAAAAAAGAAAATGTATATATTATAATTATACAAGAATTCTAGAAAATTCTGTAAGGTTTTAAAAATCATTTCAATTGTTCTAACAACCAATAAGACGTAAAGTTTTTTTTAACAGCCAATCAGTTAATATGAATTATGCCAACGGGCCAATCATACTGTATTTCGCAGATTAAAAAGCCGAAGCAATAAACGATTCAGTACCATAAGCTTGTTTGATCGTAGTGAAAGCTGCTGCTAAATTTTATTTGGAAAGATTAAAAACAAAAAGTAATCCCAGCATCTGTTTTAAACTTTTAACGTAAGTTGCTTTTTGTTATTAAAGCGTTCGTTCCTTAAAAGATTAGTAGTTAGCTACATTAGATATTTTTGTACAGGTAAAATGTCGATAACACTTTATCATTACACTGATACTGACGGGAAAAATGGTATTAAAAGAAGCAAGCGTATCAACATGTCAAGCCGAAAGGGTGATATGAGATATGGCAGAGGAGTCTATCTTACAAGTATCCACCCGTCGTCTGCTTCGAAAGCAGACATCGCTGCGAACAACTATGACGGTAGAAGTAATGCTCCAGCATACAGAAGGATGGAAGCAGGGAGAGTTGACAGCTATGTTGAAATAGAGTTTGATCTCAATAACCCATACTTGGAGGAGGTGCTTTCAGAACGCGACGTCTACCTTTACAAGAAAGATATAGTTTTGAGCAATTTCGTTCACGATTTTGGTGATGTGTAGAAATTTAGGCTGATTGTTTTTGTGAATAAACAAACATCGTCTTCTATTTCTTGTGTTTTTTTGATCAACGTGTAAATCCCAAAAGAAATCTTAATAATACTCCCGCTTTTTTTGTTTTACCTCATTTTAAACAAAAGTTTAAATCAAGATTTTAGCTTTGTGGTTCCTCCTAACGCCAATATTTCTTTAAAACGTCTTGGAAAATATCCCCTGTTTCATCGGGAAATTCCCAGACGACGTTCACAGACTGGTGTAATTAAAGCTGTAAAGGCCGAGAGACACTTGAAATTTTTATTTCGAAACTTAATATTTTTTTATTTCAGAAATATTTTGAAACATTTCGCTCTGAAATTAATTCCGAGACATGGTGTGAAATTTTCACAGGTATTATTTCAGAACAAGAAAATTCTGCAAATCGATTTGTAGAATTTTCAACATTTCAAAAGAAGTTCAAAAATGCCGACAACAGGTGCGCATTTTTCTGACCATATAAAAATGTGCATTTTTTTGAGAGAAAGATGGATGATAGCTACGACGATGCGCACGCGAACGGAAAAAAAACAAAGCAAGAAAAGAAATGAAGAGAGTTCTACTAATACCGTAATACCTTGAATTAGTCTTCGTTCATACGAAGATATTATCTGCATTCTTGTGCGTCTTTCATTCACAATTCATTTAGAATTGTATGGTATGCACTGCACTGCTCTCTTCTTTGCAGCCATGACTTCATCCAAATAGCCCATTTACTATTTTTTTCCTTTTTCTCATTCCCTCTCCTCTTTAATAAAAAAAGAAGCGGCCATTGACATGATAACAACCTTCCTCTTTCGATTCATGATTAAATATGCTGGAAGACTTTACTAATTTTAAAATAGTAAAAAAGTATTTCGAAACACTTTTCAAACACTAGTTTCAGACATATTTCGAAATAAAAATTTCAAGTGTATCTCGGCCCTTAGAAAGGACGATATTAAATCAGAAGGTAGATTTATTTATGATAGAAATTATAAGGTAGGATGCAAAATAAACAGCTTGAGTTTCAATTCCAATGACCTACTCTCTAGGTGAAGTAATTGCAGGGGGGGAGGGGGGAGGTGGTACGATGGCTACTAAGGTGGTAATCTTCTAATCCATATTGGCGAGAGTGTTAACATATCGAAATGGGTGGACTTTTTATTTTCCAATTTTACTAGATTCTAAAGGGACGAGGTAAATTCCCATCTAATATTGGCAGATATTATTAAATTGAAATGGGTGGTACACTTCTGTTATCCTCCTCTATAATTTGATTACCAAAAATTTATGCGTGGATATGTACGAAATTCGTACTCTATCACCTGTGTTTTTGTTTATTCGTCGTTCACTAGAATAGGTAGCTAGGAGACCAAGCATAATTTTTCTTACCACCAGGAAATCAAAATAGCTAAGGTGGGGAAAATTACGCTAGTTCTCAAACGATTTTACTGCGGCCGGAATACTGACCGCGCTTTTTAAATGGTTAATTCTATAGGCTATAAAATAGGGTAAAAACCTGTGTGATGTTTTTGTGTTTCTCAGGCCACTCAATTTTATTTATCTCTGATAAATTGAATGTGCTGATTCCCTTAGTTCAACAAACATAAATTTTAGATTAGAAATCTTTTTTTTAAAACCTTGTCCGAGTCCTGTTGGTAGAAACACTAAAAAACTGTGTAAAGCGGGGTAAGTTTACAACCACTGCAAAAATCAAATGCTAAGTATATTTTTTCTAATTAAGATTGTGACATTTGTTCTTAAAAAACAAACACAAATTCGTGTTTATCAGCTTTGTGTTTTCTAGGTTTTTCCCATTCTTGATAATGGTGGAAACGGTTCGAGACAGTTTCTTTCTGAGAAAGCGTAGCAAAATTTAAAAACAACACTTTTGAATATATACAAGTTGTTTTTATTTTATTTTTCTATAATATGCTTCAAGATGATTGATGCAAGAAAATAAAAACAAAAAGAAAGATAAATTTACATTAATCCCTTAAATCACTGCATTGGCTTATAATTTTAGAAGGGTTAGTTCCTTCTGCCAACTAATTAGGATATCATATTTACCTATCCCATATTGATTTTATATTTTGTTATTAGCAGACACAGTCTATATCTAGAGTAAAAACTATCGACTCGTTCATTACTTATGTGCAGAAAATCGTAAAACCTTATTAAAAATTTTAATATAAAACCACGTATTGAATTTCTTTTTAAAAAAAAGGGCGGGCCATTGGTGGCTGCGACAGTGATTAACAGTTAGTAAAAAAAAAAAAATAAGTTGAAAGCAAATATTAAATCTGTAATCTAAAAAAATAAGAATTTATAATAAATTATGTGAGAGGGATGCTTTTTTATAAGAATAACAAAAATTCGAACCAGGCTGGTCATTATTCTTATTTTTATTGTTCTAAACAATATACTTATTGTTTTAACCTGAAATCTCAGCCTAAATTTGTTAGAAGCAAATTTATTTTAATGGTAAACCATTAAAATAACCGAAGCTGAGCTGCATTTAACTTTACATCTCCTCCAGTTGAATCATACATACTCAATTTTAAAATATACGTCAAAATAAATTTTACTAAAATATGTGTAAAAAGAAAGAACCCTTCTAAGCAGCAGTTTCACTTTTTATGCGCACCCATCATTTATAGGTGACACTATAAAACGGGAGTCCATTATTGATAGGTGCAGCCGTAACTTTAAATACTTTATATATAATTATGTTTTCTTTGTCGTCTGAAACACATCACTCTTCTTCGTATTCTGCGTCGGAAAGTTCTAATGACGAATAACCCTCCGCCAAGGTGATTTCCATTTCTTGCTTTCTTATATCGTCTACAAACAAACAAATATATTCTTGTTTAAAAGTTTGTAAGAAACGCCTTGCCTTTGATAGCGAACAAAGAAATAAATTTTGGTTGGACAAAATTATTCAATGGACAGACTTATTCCTTACTTTTTGGTCACTTTTCACTTTTGTCTAGGCAGACGGTAAAAAAAACATTTTAAAACAAATCTAGACTTGTAATTGGTCGTACAAAAGTTTCATCAACATGGAAAATTGTTACACCTCGTTTTTTCCGACATTGTTTGACCAATTTACTTTTAAAGACAGCTAATATGACCAATAAAAACAGTTTTCGACAATATGACCAATAAAAGAGGTTCGACAATATGACCAATAAAATGAGGTTCGACAATATGACCAATAAAAACAGTTTTCGACAATATGACCAATAAAAAGACGTTCTACAATATGACCAATAAAATGAGGTTCGACAACATGACCAATGAAAATGAGGTTCGACAAATATGACCAATAAAAAGAGGTTCCACAATTTGACCAATAAAAAGAGGTTCGACAAAATGACCAATAAAATGAGGTTTCGACAGATATGACCAATAAAAACAGTTTCGACAATATGACCAATAAAAAGACGTTCTAACAATATGACCAATAAAATGAGGTTCGACAACATGACCAATAAAATGAGGTTCGACAATATGACCAATAAAAACAGTTTCGACAATATGACCAATAAAAAGAGGTTGGACAATATGACCAATAAAATGAGGTTCGACAATTTGGACCAATAAAATGAGGTTCGACAATAATGACCAATAAATGAGGTTCAAAAATATGACTAATAAAATGAGGGTTCGACAACATGACCAATAAAATGAGGTTCGACAATATGACAATAAAATGAGGTTCGACATATGACCAATAAAATGAGGTTCGACAATTTGACCAATAAAATGAGGTTCGACAATAATGACCAATAAAATGAGGTTCAAAAATATGACTAATAAAATGAGGTTCGACAATTTGACCAATAAAATGAGGTTCGACAACAATGACCAATAAAATGAGGTTCCACAATATGAAATAATAAAAACAGTTTCGACAATAATGACAATAAAAAGAGGTTCGACAATATGACCAATAAAATGAGGTTCGACAATATGACCAATAAAAAGAGGTTCCACAATTTGACCAATAAAAAGAGGTTCGACAAAATGACCAATAAATGAGGTTCGACAATATGACCAATAAAAACAGTTTCGACCAATATGACCAATAAAAAGACGTTCTACAAATATGACCAATAAATGAGGTTCGACAAACATGACCAATAAAATGAGGTTCTACCAATATGACCAATAAAAAAGAGTTTCGACAAATATGATCAATAAAATGAGTTTCGACAACATGACCAATAAAATGAGGTTCGACAATATGACCAATAAAAACAGTTTCGACAATATGACCAATAAAAAGAGGTTGGACAATATGACCAATAAAATGGAGGTTCGACAATTTGACCAATAAAATGAGGTTTCGACCAATATGACCAAATAAAATGAGGTTGCGACAACATGACCAATAAAATGAGGTTCTACAATATGACCAATAAAAAAGAGTTTCGACAATATGATCAATAAAATGAGTTTCGACAATATGACCAATAAAATGAGGTTCGACAATATGACCAATAAAAACAGTTTCGACAATATGACCAATAAAAAGAGGTTGGACAATATGAACCAATAAAATGAGGTTCGACAATTTGACCAATAAAATGAGGTTCGACATATGACCAATAAAAATGAGGTTCCAAAATATGACTAATAAAATGAGGTTCGACAACATGACCAATAAAATGAGGTTCGACAATATGACCAAAAAATGAGGTTCGACAATATGACCAATAAAAAGAGGTTGGACAATATGACCAATAAAATGAGGTTCGACAATTAGACCATAAATGAGGTTCGACAATATGACCAATAAAATGAGGTTCGACAACATGACCAATAAATGAGGTTCTACAATATGACCAATAAAAAGAGTTTCGACAATATGATCAATAAAATGAGTTTCGACAATATGACCAATAAAATGAGGTTCGACAATGATGACCAATAAAAACAGTTTCGACAATATGACCAATAAAAAGAGGTTGGGACAATATGACCAATAAAATGAGGTTCGACAATTTGACCAATAAAATGAGGTTCGACAATATGACCAATAAAATGAGGTTCAAATATGACTAATAAAATGAGGTTCGACAACATGACCAATAAAATGAGGTTCGACAATATGACCAATAAAATGAGGTTGACAATATGACCAATAAAATGAGGTTCGACAATTTGACCAATAAAATGAGGTTCGACAATATGACCAATAAAATGAGGTTCAAAATATGACTAATAAAATGAGGTTCGACAATATGACCAATAAAATGAGTTCGACAATTTGATCAATAAAATGAGGTTCGACAATATGATCAATAAAATGAGGTTCGACAATATGACCAATAAAATGAGGTTCGACAATATGACCAATAAAATGAGGTTCGACAATATGACCAATAAAATGAGGTTCGACAATATGACCAATAAAATGAGGTTCGACAATATGACCAATAAAATGAGATTCGACAATATGATCAATAAAATGAGATTCGACAATATGACCAATAAAATGAGGTTCGACAATTGACCAATAAAATGAGATTCGACAATATGATCAATAAAATGACGTTCGACAATATAACTAATAAAAAGACAGTCGACAACATGGCCAATAAAATGAGGTTCGACAATATGACCAATAAAATGAGATTCGACAATATGATCAATAAAATGAGATTCGACAATATGACCAATAAAATGAGGTTCGAGAATATGACTAATAAAATGAGGTTCGACAACATGACCAATAAAATGAGGTTCGACAATTTGACCAATAAAATGAGGTTGACAATATGACCAATAAAAAGAGGTTGG